>BRYE01000022.1:17751921-17754421 GCA_030159115.1 Actinidia arguta var. hypoleuca
CCCCATACTTCTGTTATAATCCCTAGTATACTACCTATTTTTTTATATATATTACATAAATACAATATGGTGGCTCTCCTAACTCTAATGTCTGCTCTCAATCTCTGCCATGACCTACCCAAAGATGAAATTCTGGTTCCGTTCCTATTTGAGACTGCGACTCAACCCAAAACAACAGCCACTTTAATTCTGGTAAATTATTGTTCATCACAGTACATGCGAAGTAATCTGTTCATGTAGTCTCTGCATTATTTCAACAGTAATTTATAAATCTTGTGGGAATAATAACTAAGAATTTGGGATCAAGATTGTTTTTGTTATGACAGATAGATAGATACGTTTAAAAAATGCCCATTAATCAATTAAAGAATTTGTTATATCAAACTCGAATCATTTATTATTCCATCGTTTATTTAAATTATTGGATGCAGAACAAGACAATGTTTGGATGTTCGTAATCTTCAAGATGCCCATACTCAAAACTCATTTACTCAAGCGGCAGCCACTGTATTGACGCGTTTTGACACATTTGTCACTCTCCAGTTCATTTTCGAATTCCTAAAATTGGTTTGGGACATTTCCACTTCGTCTTGGACTTGTCTGGCAAGAAATCCCACCTTATTTGTGATTTATTTAACTTTCACTGACCTCAAAGCTTGGGAATAACTCAAAAACCAAGAGTTTAGCATAATTTCACTATGATCCTTTAAAATTCTAATATACATAATAAGATTTGTACCATTATCATCAACTCTTAAAATCTTAAGGGTAGCTCGGCTCGTAAAGACCTGACTATGTATTGAAGGGGTAGCCAGTTCAAGTCGCTGGAAACTTTGTCCGACTGTTAACTTAATTAAGAGTTCCTAGATTAGTCTTTCTCGGACCTAATTAGACTAAGCAAGAACACTGGGCTATTAAAAAAATTATCATTATCCCTTAGTCATATGGATGAAAAATGATTTTTTTTTTTTTTAAAATTGAACGTATAGATTACCTTTGATCATCTCTATGCTCACCGCCACCGTCATTTCCGTTTGCATTGCTTGAAGTGGCGGAGGGTGGAATTATGCCAAACTTGTAGTTTTTATTGTATTGTTTGAAAAATTAGGGGAGATTAGTGTAATTCATCTAAACTAAATTTCTAATGGTAGTATTTAGAGTTGCAAATTGAGTCGGGTTGGGCTTACCCGACCCACTACAGTAACGGGCCCAACCGGTCATAGGTTGGGCTAAGTCTAGCCCGCTACAGTATCTGTTCAGACTTGGCTCAAACCCTTAGGACATAGCTCTACCCAGTCCATTAGCCCTAGTTGCTACAGTACTAGTCCAGACTGGGCTGAGCCCCCTTTTTTTTATTGGTTGGTCAAGTGATTGAGCGTTCGCGTTTTGTTATGGGAGATGGTGAGTTCGATTCCAAGGCAATATATTTTCTTTGTTTTTTTAAACTTGAGAATTAAGTGTTTATATAATAAATATAACACGTTTACAATCAAATGAGTGGTGGGTTGCTTGCGTTTTGTTCTGAAATGTCTTGAGTTCGATTCTCACCACACTCAACCAGCAACACATTTTCTTTATTTCATTAACTCTATAATTAATAATTTATATAATAAATATAACCCATACATAATTAAATGAGTGGTATGTCCAAGTAGTTAGTTGACAACGTTTGGAGTTTGGAGTGGAAGGTCTTGAGTTCGATTTTCAGATTCACAATCAACAATTTTCAAAAATTTTGTTACAGTGACGGGCCCAACATTCGGGCTATTGGGTTGGTTGGGCTGGGCCGCTTGGGCAGGTCAATTCGGGCCGATTAACAGGTTGAAATGGGCTGAATTTATTATTGGGTCAGACTTAAAAAATTCTACCCAACTTGTGGCCATTACGGTAACAGATTCCAGGTCGGACGGGTATCTTAACGGGTCGGACGAAACCGGCCTACTACAGTCCCGGGGCGGCACCGGGGTGGGCTCGCAAGCCCGGCCCAAATTTGCAATTTTAGTAGTATTTGCTATTAATAATTTCAAACTATATAGATTCGTCACCAAATCAATATTGAAATTACTATTGCATTTCATGTATAAAATAAATTTTGTATTTTATAGTACATTTTCATGTCATAAGTGAAAATCTTGTACATATATAGTAATAATATACAAATAAAAAAATTATACATATTTTTGTACATAATGATACGGTAAAATATGAGTCAATCAATTTTAAGCAAAACACACATCAAGATGAATTTTATTAACTAAAATGCCATTAACACATCATTCTTATGGTATTTTCTGTAAGAATATTATTTTTCACACACATATACTTTATATATATATATATATATATATATATATATATATATATATATATATATATATATATATATATATATATATATATATATATATTATAGCCATGGAGGATCGCACCACATATACAAAGATATTGGCCTGGCATGAAAACAAATAGCTCCAAGTGCTTCTCACTTTCTTTACCATAA
>BRYE01000022.1:17771921-17774421 GCA_030159115.1 Actinidia arguta var. hypoleuca
ATCTGATTTTAAAAAAAGATCACCAAAGACAAAAAAAAAAATTATCCCCAAAAAAATCTAAAAATGAAATTTTTTTTTCGCCTTTAGTGAGCTTTTTTCGAATTAGATGATTTTTTTTATATTTTTTGACTTATCTTATAGAGAGAAATCGAAAAATTATAAGATTAATCTAAAGACGAAAATACTCAAAAATTAAAGTAGTTAAAATAATCATTACCAAAATAGGGGTTTAATAGGACCCTTCCATTCATTTGTTGTTTAATTAAAAGTCACACAATTTTTTTTCGTCACTTAATATTATAGAAAATAAATGAAAGAGTCACATATTAACACTTGACTTAAAATATAAGTGATTGACTAATACAATTGAAAATAAGAGTGCAAAATAATTTTTTTATTAAAGTGCAAAGTGTAATTCATTTTCTTATAAATTGAGGATGGAGCTCAACCCCTGGTGCTAAGAGGTGGTACGAGTCATCTATAGAATAATGATTGGTACACACTTAAAAGTGGATACGTACAAGACACATTTATTTTGTCATCTCACATATACCCGTCCTAATTAGAATTTTTAAAAAAATATAAAAATTTTAATTAAAACGGATCCCACTTATTTTATGAGAAGACAAAAGTAGGAACGTACCTGTCACTACTTGACCTCTATATCACCCCGTGAAGCTTTGTTGGACCTTTGTTCCGTCTTTTTTCAGAAATAATTGAACCCAATCACTGAAACTACGGACAATTTTCAGAAGTGCTGTGAGCACTCTGTTTTATCAAATCACTGAAAGTGTATTATTCACCTAATAATTTACCTGGTGGGGTATATAATTCTAGGTAACGTGGGACCCGTTAAAATACACATTCAAAAAATAATACATATAGTACACCAACTTAAAAATCACATTTTTTTTATCACATATAAAAATCCCAAAAAAAAAAATCCTTTATTTATCACGTAACAAAGAGTAGCTTCACCGGTTAGAGAGAGCGGAAGTGGATCAAACACGTGTAAGTATTTTCATTAAGTTTTTCTTTATCATATATAAAAGAGTTAACCATCAGCTCATCTAAAAGCTAAGCGGGTCAAACACGTGCAAGTATTTTAATTAGGTAAACAGTTGATAAAATAGTTAACCACCAACTCATCCAAAAACTTAAGTTGTTAAAGAGAGGGATAATTTTATTATTATATTATTCTTAATACCATAAAACAAATATTTCTAAATAGAACCTAGCTTCTCAAAATTTGAATTTTACCGTGAAGTTAAATAATTTTAGGTCCACTTAGAACTTACCTCTTTGATCCAAATTATTCACTTTGTAGAGAGTGGTGAGAAGATCATTCATGCAAAAAATTAAATTAATCAAATATTATTAAATGTATTATCGTACTGCTTTTGTATGGAGTCTATGGACCATCCGTTCAATAGCTGTCCATTTATTTTAAGACTTAAACAAATGGGATCCAATTGTGCGGTTATAGATATTCAATTACTCTAATATTTTATATTGATGATTTTCTCAATTGTCTCTATAAAATGAACAATTTGAATTATTAATTTAACTCTGAAATAACCCCACAATCATCCAACTTTATGTAAAAGTTTAAAGTTTGAATTTTAGAAAAGTTATGCCGAAATAACTTCTAGTCGTTATTGCCTGAGTGCCTTTCATAACATTTTTTAAGGAGTCAGCCCCTTTAAAAGTTTTATTACCTAGGGGTAAAAGAGGAAATTTATTATATTTTAAGTACCGTTTGGTTAGCTCTTTTTTGTTAAGGACATTTGTGAAGCATAAGCTTTCTATCGGATAAGTTAAAAAGCAGTTGACTCTTAATACACATTGGATAAAATGTGGACGTGTGTAATTTCTCCCCAACGGATTGGGCGGACCCTTGAAGACGATTCTCTCCCAATATTTTTTGTTTTATATAGTTGCTTTATTTTTTGAGTTTTTTCGTATTTGGCGAACTTTTTTTTATCATTTGATAAAAAAAATATATTTTTTTAGTTTTTCTTGACGAGATGAGTCTGAAAAATGTAAAAGATTTCACATAATTCGAAAAAAAGTTCTCTAAGATAAAAAAACCTAAGCCATTTTTGCGTGAGTTTTTTCAAGTAAAAATAGTTTATTTTTGCCTATAATATATTTAAAAAAAAATTAATAAAAATCAAAGCAACAATAAAAAACAAACGGGGCCTTAGTAATATGTTTAACTAAAATCTATATAATGTTAAAGACTGTGTTGTACGATCACGTCTCGACAATAATGTTTAAGCTGTGGATGGATGAAATGAAAAGTTAGGATAAAAAATTTATTAAAACCGGAAAAAATTCAAAAATTTTAAATCAAAACCAATAAAAAAAAATTTAAAATAAAATAGGCCAAACTAGGCTTAATCAAAAATACAATTTGACCTTCAATATAACTTATTGAATTTTATTTTATGTTCCTATATATGTGGGTAAACACCCAGTTTGAGCTTAATGATTTTTT
>BRYE01000022.1:17809421-17821921 GCA_030159115.1 Actinidia arguta var. hypoleuca
CTAAAATTTTATGGAAACATACATCGTTAGTTGGTACTTGAAATGGAACTTATGTTAAAAGTTGGGCTTTACGCTTTTATTGGGCTTTTCGTGTAGACGCTCAGTCTTGACTTCTAAGTTAATATATTGGGCTTTTCTGTATATACCACGGTTCAGGTAGAGGACAATGGTAAATTACAGAAGTAATCCATATAGTTTAGCTCTTGTGTCAATTTGGACCCTCCTTTTTGAATTCACTCAACTAAATCATGAATACGTGATTGGGATGAAAATAGTAAAACAATATATTTAACTTCTCGAGAAGTGTTTTAAATAAAAGGTATAAGATACAAAAATCCAGCAGCCACTTTTTCGGCAGTCGTCGACAGTTGTTCCGACGACTGACGGACAACGAGATCTTATTATTTGAATATTTTGTAAATAAAAAATATCACTATTTAAAAATAGTAAAATTTATTTGTTATGATAATGAGATTAATATTTTTAAAAGTGATGTTTATTTGTCACATGGTGGTGGCCGCGGCGATTGTCAATGTGGCGATTATTGTGTTTTTTAAAGTAAAAGTTTTAACGGTGAAATTTACCTGTCCGACGGTTTTATTGTCAATGGTTATATGGTTGTATTTTTTTAATTGAATAGTTAATAAATAATACATAAGTAATTTTTTATATAAAATTAGAGGATTTTTTTATTAAATGTAAAAAATAAAAATAATCTAAAATAATTCATTTTGTCCGAGACCAAATCTTTGCGTTAAGCCAAACACGTTATTTGATTTCACGAAGAAAACGGCAGATGCAACGTGGCGGCGAATCTGAGAATAATTTGATTACCCGACGCGGAGGATGAGCCGTTGGATGCGCTGACCTTCGTAATAGCTTTAAACCTACGGCTCTTATTTAATCATTACCAGGCCGCAGCTATAACCTATGGTTGTGTTACGTTAAAGGATAATTACGCGCTCACCTCGGATTCAAAGTTCGACTTAGTAGTTCTCAGCTTGTTTGGACAAGCAATAAGATTACTCATTGAATAATAAAAAAATATAAAATTTTAATCAAACGACAAAAAAACTCAAAAATTAATAAAATAAAAACTTCATAGCCCACACTGGGCCTTGGACTATATTCGGATTAAAAATTTGATGGAGAAAAAAAAAATTAAAAAATTAGAGAATCTAACGATTCCGAACAGTTGAATTCTCTAACTTTTTTATTTTTCTCCAGAATCATTGATCCAAACACATCCTTAGTGATTCTCAACTTGTTTGGGGTAATTGTTTTTTAGTTGCTTTGATTTTGTTTTTGTTTTTATTTTTAATTAATTTTTTTTCACTATTTGATCAAAATTTATACATATCCAATTCTTCTTGATGGAAGAAGCTCAAACGGAGCCTTAGTGATTCTCAGCTTGTTTGGGTAATTGTTTTTTTAACTGCTTTGATTTTGGGAATTTTTATTTTTAGTTAAATTTTTTTAACTATTTGATCAAAAATTATACATCTCCAATCCCTCTTGATGGAAGGAATTCTAAAATATAAAAAATTCCATCAAATTTTGAAAGAAAAAAAATTTAAAAAAATTAAAAAATTTGGATAAAAGTAATTTTTTTCGTCTATATTAATTTTTTTCTCAAATTAGACGATATTTTTTATATTTTCGGACTCCTCCTGTCAAAAGGATCCAAGAATTATTAAAAAAAAAAAGAGAGAGATTATGATTTCATGAAATTTTTTTATTAAATACAAAAAAAAAAGCCAGTTAAAAAAACTCAAAAAAAACTTACACGAATCAGGTCAAATCACATTTGGTCTTAAAATCAGTTTAATGTTTTTCTTTTAACTCCTTGGTATTTAATTGTTTAGGTTGGGAACTTTCCTTATACATTAGAGAACAAGTTCCACAAAAAGCAATTAAAGCTTTTATTTACTTTCCTCAATTGTGTGGTGAATTCCATGCATACTTTTAGGCAATTTCTAATAATTGCATTATAAATAACCATAACACGAGTATTTTTAAATTCACAAAATTCAAAATTGTGAAAAAACAAATTGAAAATTTTCACGGCCAGTTCAAATGGAGACATATTATAATAATATACTAGTAACTGCTCGTGCTCACGGGCATTACGTAAAAAAAAAAAAAGACAACCTCGTCGTAAACGTACTCGTTAGAGTTTTATAACTTAAAAAACAGATATAATATAAACGTCAGATAAAAGATACATTGCATGCATTTATGAATAAATAAATTACTACAAAATAAATAACAAATTAGAAAGTATAACGATTTTAAAAATGTATTGCTAACTTGGGAGAAACGAGAGAGAAATAAAGGGTATTTTAATTTTTGTGTGTGTAAATTTCACAAAAAATTAACTAATAGGTAAAAATTACACCCAACTTTAGAGAATTTTTAGCCATTGGATCATAACCTATGTAAACTCCACACCTTTGAGAAGAAATAAGTGATATTTTTTGGGAAAAAAAATAGTGTCAAGTGAAATCTCAGTCATTAGATTAATTCAAATAGATTTTTTACCGTATATAATGGGAGATAATTTAAAATATTAAAAAATATTTGTGTCTTATATTATAAATAGTATAAATATAAATTAAACATTTAATAGTATACAAATGAACGATAGTTCCAATAGAAAGTCATTGCCGTATTATTTAAATTGTGATTCTTTTTTTAGTGTGTGCTTAAATTTGTATTCAAGTTTCATCCCCCCTTCCCTAAATGTTTTTAATAATTTTCTTGCGCAACCTAGCAATTATGACCCCAAAATCACACCAATACACATTTTTTTCCTTTTAATTACTTTGCTACTTACAGTGACACCATTATATACACATTTTACACCTGCATGGACTTTTGTTGCAAAGGTGATAGAACTTTTTCTGATTCCTAGTCATGAATGACTACCCCTTCACCTAATCTATTATTTAAGACTAACCTTATCCATTTGTAGGATTAGGAATGTATTTTCGTAGTTTCATGGGTACTAGACTCTAATGTTGCATTTAGATAAAGGATGAGAGAGAGAGAGAGAGAGAGAGAGAGAGAGAGAGAGAGAGAGTACGAAAAAAATAAAATTGAATAGTTGGATCTTTTAAACAAACAAATCTCACCAAATTCTTAACTCAAACACAGTCTAAATTGCACACAATGCACGTGCAAGCAATTGAAAAGATTTTGAATTTTGCAGTTCTTGTGTTGATTATTTTAGAAAAAGAAACATAAAAGTGTTGCGCATAAGTGTTTGGATTGTAAAGAAATTTGATTTTTCATCAAATTAAGGATGAGATCGGTTTTTTTTTTGTTTTTCTTTTAGTTTTATAATTTTATGCTTGTGAATAGTTTTGCGAATTTATAAAAAATTGTTATAGTTAGTTGACAATGAATAAAATTAAGAAACAAAAAAAAGTATAGTATGACACAACTTCAAAAACAAGTATACACTAAAACGTGTTTTTTCTTTATTTATTCTGTTGAGCAGTGGTTAATATATACTTTGCACGAATATTTATATACTTTTTACATGTTTAAATATATTTACACGGAAATGTATATATTTGTATGTAAAACAATACATTTTTTGTTCATTAACAATACACAACCCACTGAGGTTAGTTTGACTTAGTTTTTTTAGAAAAAATAAATTAGTTATTTCGATTATCGAGTTTTTTTATTTTTATGGTACTTTTTTTACCATTTAATCAAAATTTATTTATTTCATCATAATCATCTTATATCGTCGTTACTGTAAAATGTGAGTCCATTGAAAAATAATGTTCCTCTTTTTAATTAGGGTAGGTGAAACTTTTATAGAAACCAAATTTAAGTAGTGTTTGTTGCAGCTTCTATTCAATCTGTCATAAGAGTTGCGTTAGAGTTTCTGTGACAATTTTTTTTTAGCTTTTTACTTACAGGTTAAAAATAACTTTAAAATATTAATTTTTTAAAATTTTTATTTAATATTTTTTTTTACTTTCACTTTTAAATAATCAACTCCTTATTTTTATTTTTGGACTTCCAAACAGACCCCAAATACACATGTTGTACGCAAGAAAAAGTAGAAAGCCGTGAGCCATGAGAAAAAGGTGTTGTCTGTAAATTACCTTGAGATATCAGACTTTCTAGAGAGAGAAGGAAAGCCGTGAAAACTTTCTATTGGAAGAGGGAGAGAGAGAGAGAGAGAGGGAGAGAGAGAAGCAAGCGAGGCTCACACTCCATTACCCAAACACCTTGATTGTGACGCCATATGAACGACACAATCAATCACAAGTGTCCTAACTACGATACACTACTTCACAAACTTAGCCTAAATTTCACAATTGATCCCTGTAGTTTTATCAAAGTCAAATTTTCAGTCCTTGTAGTATCAATTTCAATAATCAAAGTCCTACTGTTTCAATCAGGTTCCAATGAAGTCCCCCGTTATTTAAGAATCTAGATACAAAGAAAAACATGATCCATGTAGTTTGACCAAAATTTAACTTAAGTTTTTACGGTTTTAATTTAAATAACTAAGACTTTGTAGTTTTAATCTAATTCTAATATAGTCATTTTTCAATACATATTCAGATTCCACACAGAAAAAGAGCATATAATGGTCATTTTTAGAGGATAGTTTTTATCCCCATTCGTTCATGTAGACTGACCAGAGTGAAATTTTACGGGCTTTCTTTTGTTTTTAATTCAAATTGTTAATGTATATTGACATGGGACTACATTGAAATTGTAATGAAATTGTAAGATTCTAATTGTTTAAATTAAAATAATAGAGAAAGAATTGGTACTTTGGTTAAATTATAGGGACCGACATTGAAATTTACTAACAAATTTTCCCTATAAATTCCCACCCGCATTTCCCTCACTTTTTCCAACACCCCCAATTTTCCCATGGCCGAAGAATTCCAAGAATCCGAGCTCATTTTCCCGGAAAACGCCACACCCGAAGAGAACCCAAACGCTGATTGTGGTTTTCCAAGTAATTTGACTTCCAGAAGCAGCAACGCGAAGAGGAATTCAATTCCCCTGAAAATCCCAGAAAACGTTTCCGGGAAATCGTGGGCTGAGTGCGTGGAATTGGATTTGTTCGACCACGACGACGGAGGAGAATTGGTGCCGCCTCACGTGATCGCGGGCCGCCAGATCTTCTCCAGAAAAATGGCGTTCTCGGTGTGTACGGGGAACGGGAGGACTCTGAAAGGGAGGGATTTGAAACAAGTGCGGAATTCAATTCTCAGGATGACTGGTTTCTTGGAAACGTGAATCCCTCGGAATTCCTAGAACAATAATTGTACGTACACTTCTTTCAACTACTTACACGTCTTGTGATGGTTGGATTTCAGTTATTGTTTCTATATTCGGGGTATTGATTTTCTATTTTTTTAGTTGGTTGGTCTTTGAGGTTTTTTTTTGTAAAATTTTGTTGTCGTTTGATAAAAATGTTATATTTTTATAGTTTCTCTCGACGGAGTAATATAAAAATATAAAAAAATATTTTAGATAATTTTTTAAAAATAAAAATATTTTTTTTCATCATTAGTAAAAAAATAATAATATTTTTATATTTTCGAACTAGTTTTGTCAAGAGAAACTGCAAAAGTATAAAATATTGATCGAGTTGTTGAAAAAAAATTATTACAAAAAAAACTCAAAAACCAATAAAATAAAAAAAAATACCCCAACTAGATCCAACCAATGCATAACAAATAAATATTTGTTGTTGAAAGTTGTGCACGTATAATTATTGTTGCCAAATTAGAGGTTCGGATCCTCTGAAGTGCAAGGATGTGTGAAGTGTTTTTGGAGTGTACAAAATGACGTCGTTTTAATACTGGATATGAAACGACATCATTTATTGTTAATTAAAATAACGTCGTTTTGATTCTAGAGTGTACAAAACGATGCTCAATAACACTCCACAACCCTGTACTTTAGAGAATCCGAACTCCCAGATTAGTTACAACTTCTTTAGACTAAGAAAAGAAAGGACGAGAAGGAAAATGCTTTCCATTGCTTTTCAATGTGAATTCCCGCTCATTGTAACATAAAATCAAAACTGGGAATTCAAAAAGAAGAAGGAAAAATGAATGGTTTATAGCCTATTTGTTTCTATATTATGTTGTTTCACTTCGTCCAGATTGCCGGTTTATTTTGGGAAATTAAACTTTTAAGGTTATGTTTGGATCTCAGATTGGGTGAAAGAAAATAAAAATAGACGATTCAACTGTTAAGACCATTTTATTATATATCTTTTCTAAAAAAAATTTACCAAATTCTTAATTCAAATATAATCTAAAGGACAAAATAAACATTATATTAATTTTTTTAATATTATTTAATTTATAATTTTTTTACGAGAAAAAGAATTCCACTAAAAAAAAATTTAGTTTCTTTGTCAATTTAAATGGCATTTTTTTATGTTTTGTGAATTTTTTTAAAATTTGAATAAAATATTTTGCATTTCTATATGTATCTCATAAAGAAAAACCTAAAAGCTATAAAATAGCAAACTAGGTGTGTACAATAGATCCGCGAGACCCAAGAACCGAATCAATCCAACCTCATTGGTTCGGTTCTACCATGTTTATGGTTCAATTCTGAGTCTAAATTTTTTTGTGTAATTCTAAAATAAAATAAAATATTTTACTAATTAAATAAAATATTTAAACAGAAATAATCTATTTTTTTATAATAAAAAAAACACTAAAACAGAAAAAACTCATGAAAAAACACCAATGGCTTCCCACCATGGTGTCCCACTGGGGTTGTCACAGCGTATCTCCCCACTTTTGGATAACATGTTACACGAGTGAATAGAGACAAAACCCATGACAACGAGACCACGTGTGAAAACGAGGTTAATTACAGTCTGTGCCACGTGTTGATTAACGAGAGCTCACTTTATTACCTTAATGACGTGGACAAAATCTAATCCACAAACTTTCAAGCCCTCATTAAAAAATTATCTGCATGAGTTGTACATTATAATATTCTTTGTCGGTTTTCTTCCTGTCCTTAAAATAATAATATCGGGTTCGGATCCTCTACTTTCTATTTGAATCTTCCTTCAATTCACACTTCATCGTTCTCAATAAAAAATATTTTTTCAATACGATGTAGATTAAATTCAAGGAAGATTCTAAAGGATTTTTTTAAGGAGGGGATCCCAAACCAATAATATTTCGGTCCATAATTACGAAAATAACCCTCCAAAAAGTAAGGTGGTCATTTTAAATTAATTTAGTATAATTCTAATGACATAATCAAAGATCCAAATACATTTAAGAATTTTATTTTTTATTTGGAGCTAAATGAGTGGTTGTTAGGAGTTAGGACACAACTGAATGAGATGGGCATAGTTTTTTAAAAATATTTTTTAGTATTTAATTTGATCAAAATTTATACTATACGGATTCCTCTTGACGAGAGGAATCTGAAAGTATATTTTTTTAAAAATTTATTAAAAAAGTGAAATTTTTCAAAATTATATTATTTTTTTCATTTTAAGACTACTATTATCTAGAGGAATCAAAAAAAATATAAGATATTAAATAACTAAAAAATAGGCCGAACAGAGCTCAAGAAAACGCAAAAAAAGTAAGGTGGTCATATTAAATTAATTTAGTATAATTCTAATGACTTAATCAAATGTATAAATACATTTTAAAATTTTCTTGTTGATTTGGGCAAAATGAGTGGTTGTTAGGACACAATTGTCTAAGATTAAAACTAGAAATTTAATGAAGAATGGGATATTTCATTCAAGTTGTTGAAGCAAACACAATGAAATATCTAATGGGTTTTCTTTAAGTCAAGTGAATGTGTGGTTGTAGTTTCAAAAATAAATGCAAGCTTGCTTTGACAATGATAATGAAAGACTATTTCTATAGTAATTGATCACGAATCGAACTCAAATAAATAAATTTTTTACATAGTTTATGTTGTAAAGAAGTTCAAATTTAATCAAGCTCAAATATATAACAAGCTTCAAAAACTTAGTTTGATTGTATAAGGGTAAATTTCACTAATCTTTCTTAAGATTTATAACAAATACAGTAATATTTTATGTAATTTTAAAAATAACACGGACTTTTCTTACTTTTAAAAATAATATCAAGATTCTCCCTATTATTTATACAAAAACAAAAAGGTTGTCCTTTGATTTAGTACTTTCAATTTTTTTATCCAATACACCAATAAAAATAAATAAACATTCACTCTTTTTTGTAAAAACAAATTGATAACAAAGTTATTTTGTAAAATATGTTTAAATTAGGAGCACTTTAAATTAAATATTTAGATTATTTTTTTTAAATATTGATAATAAATATATATATTTAAAGTAATTTTTCACTAGGAGTAATTAAAAAATAAACTAGTTAAAAAAGTACTTATTTATAAAAAAAATAGAAATGTTGTAGTTTGCAAATAAATAGTATTTTTTAATATATATATATATATATATAATTTTATTTATTTTAATTGGTTTATTGATAAAAAAATAAAAGCTCTAAATCAAAAGATAAATTTGTCATTTTTACTCAAATAAAAAATCTAAATATTAATTTTAAAAATAGAAGAGATTAATACTATTTTTAAAATTATAAAAAAAATAATTGTATTTATCCGAAATCTCTGGGAGGTGAGTGAAATTTACCCATTATACAACGAGCAATCTCAAACGCAATTTAAACTTGAACACCAGTGGTCCAGTGGAGCTTGAGTAGCTGATGAGTTATCTTACAACGCTGTCTGTATCTATCTCGCTTTATATCATTTGAAATCATTCCGATGAGTTTATCAAGTCCTACCACATCCACAAAGAGTCTCTATCCAAAATCATCAAATCAATACGAAATGACGATTCTAGACTATGGTTGTTATGTGGGCATATTCAAATAAATTTGATGATAAATTTCTAATTTAAATTTTTAAATAAATTAATAGATTAAACCTGTTTTTATGAATCGTAATGATTTGATTATGAATTTTTGTTGCCATTGTTATGAGATATTTTGTTATGAATTCTCTTGATATGTTTGGTGAACTCTATGAATTTTTATGGTTCGGTTTATGAATTTTTATGGATATAATTATAAACGTTTTATAAAATTTTATGACTATGTTATAAATCAAAAATAAAATTTTGAGAATTTAGAGTTAAATTATATTTTAATTTTAGTTGTCCTACAAAATTACTATTTTGATCGATAAAAAATTGTGACGTAATACAATCTCATGTACACAAATATGAACAAATAGTGTATGATGCGTATTACAACATTTTTCAAAAGAAAATTAGAAAAATCAGTGCTTTTTCTAATTCAAATTGAAAGGATGGTTATTGATGATGTGTAGTGTGCACGCAAATTATATAATAATATCTCCATTGGCATACGCAAATTATATAATATTTCCATTGGTATTGCCCAATCAAATAAAATCTACTCGTATTTCAATTTTTACTAAGACCACGTTTGGCTTTAGTTTTTTATTATTAATTTTTTTCATCGTTGATCAAACTTTTATACTGTTGAGCATGTCCCAACCACCAGGCCCGTCCCTGGGCCTAAGCCCCCCAAAAAAATTCAAATTTTAGGGCCCCAAACATATTAAAAAAATCTCAAAATTTAGGCTATTCATTTTTATTTTAGAATATTAAAAACTCAAATTAGGCTCATTTTAAGGTTACCCATTTTTATTTTAGGCCCTCCCAAAATTTTTAAATTTTAGGGCTACCTATTTTTATTTTGGAACATTGAAAATTCAAAATAGGCCCATTTTTATTTTAGGCCCCCCTTAAAATACTAAAAAATTCTCAAATTTTAGGGCTACCCATTTTTATTTTGAAACATTAGAAACTCAAATTAGGCCCATTTTTATTTTAGACCCCCCAAACTTCTCAAAAATTCTCAAATTTTAGAGCTACTCATTTTTATTTTCGAATATTGAAAACTCATATTAGGCCCATTTTTATTTTAGATACCCTAAAAATATTTAAAAATTCTCAAATTTTAGAGCTACCCATTTTTATTTTAGACCCCCTAATTTTTTAAATTTTAGGGTCCCAAATTTTTTTAGGCATGGGACCCTCAAAAACTCAAGAACGCCCTGCCAACCACCACTAGCTATCATCAATCTTGTGTCACTGATCACCACCACCATTCGTGTAGCTAACCTGACGATCGGTGCTGGTGGCGGCATGCCCAAAGGCCCCAAACAATTATCGTTGTGCTTAGTTGTGGTCCAGGATTGAGAATCATAAAAGAAGAGGAACCGCCACATCAACCATTCACAATTCTTAACACTGATCAATTTCTTTCCCCCATAAATATTAATTATTTTCTAAACGTCAAAATAATAAACGTTGAGAGGGAATATTATCAATAAAAAGTTATATAATTTAAAAATATTAATAGCTAATATAGCCTAATACTACTACTACTATACATACAGAGGGGACGGAGTCAAAATAAATGTTCAGTGAGGTCAAAGAGCCAAAGTTTATGTTGAGTGATGTAAAAAATTATAGAATTTAAAAAATTTAGGATAAATTACTAATTTTTATAGTGTCAAAATTATATTTATGATAAATTATATTAAAAAAATAGTATAATTTTTTTTTAAAGTGGGTTGACCCCACTTGCCCCTATGTGACTCCGCCACTGTACATACGTACATATATTTGTGGATTAATTTAATATGTGTTAATTTGGAATAAGGATTTACTGGAGGTAAAAATAATATAGAAAAATTAATGGATTCAACAGTTTAAAAGTGTAATCCTCAAAATACAATCTTGTGCCAAACGACGAATGTGGGGAGAGCTTGCTTGTTCAGATCCAATCATACTAAGGCCTCGTTTGGCTTGTGTGTGTTTTAAGTAGCTTTTTCGGATTTTTTTTTGTCTTTGTCAAGATTTTTTTTATTCTTTGATCAAAATATATTTTCTTTCTAGTTTGTATTGAATAGAGGAATACTAAAAGTTAAATAAAAAAAAAGACCATTTAGCTTTATTGTTTTTCTTATTTGTTTATAGTGCCTTTTTCTTTTTAAATATGATCAACTCTTTTAACAAGAAAAAATCGTAAAAGTAAAATATTTTAATCACAACATAAGAAACAAGGTCACTGAAAAAAAGATTTGTAAAAAAAAATAATGATCCAAACAAAGCCTAAATCCGAAAATCAAATGAATACATCTCATGGGAAAGCAAGCTAAGCCCAATGACCAAGTCTATTTGTATGCTGAAGTCCAAAAAACTGGGCTTAGCCTAGTTTCCAAAAATAGTTGGGCCGCCAAACCTTAAACTGGCTCATTACAAAGACCCGAACTAATTACCCAAAAATAAAATAAAGACAAATTATTTTCTTCTAAGTTTTTTAATAATAAAAAAGGTCTTGAAGATTTTTTAGTCTTTGATATCGGTAGTGCATCCGACTCAAGCAATTACAAAGATGATTCTTCCATAATGTGCTAGCTAATGAATAATATTATCGAGTTGGATCTACTACCGTACCAAAGTTTAAAAAACTTAAAGAACTTTTTATAATAAAAAAAATTATAAGATAATATCTTTAATTAGTAAAAAATCACATAAAATTTAATTTGAAACATTAGAGATGAAATTGAGAAAATTAGTACAATAGAGACCAAAATAACATAAGAGAAATACTTTAGGGACCATTTGCATAGTTTACCCGTCTTATATGGTGTAGAAAGAAGCTGGTGGTGGAGAGAAATATTTTACGGTTGAATAGAAATCCCCCATAAAGTCGGCAAACGTCAAAGATAAAGAAAAACCCTAAAACTTTCTCTCTCTCTAAAATCTCACCCTCGCTCTAAATTCTCACTCTCGCTCCCAAACCCTCTCCCAGCCTGCGGCGAAGCGAAGAGGGGGCTACGGAGCCCCTCTCTCTCTATCTCCTCTCGATTCTCTGGAATCAATGGTTCACGATTTGTAAATCAATGAATCGAAGGTTTTCGCTGTTCTGATTCGATTTCGGTATGTGTCTCTGCTCTAAACCCTAATTTATTCTTTTTCATCCATCTTTTGTGGAACTTAGTGATGTCCTGAAACTTAAATCTGGTTTGGTATCTGTTTTGAGTCCGAACGTCACTTTATGGGTGTATTTGTGAATTTTGATTTCCGGGTTCCGATTGATCTGGAGAGTAAATTTTAATATTTTGTATTCCTTCTGTGCTATTGTAAAAATAATGATTTGTAAGTTTTACTTAAATTCGAGTCAAGATTGGAGGAAAAGCTTCATTTAATGTTAATTGCTCCGATGGACAAGCATATATTTTGAGTAAAAGCCTCATGAGTTGGAAAGATTTGAGTACAAATTTGGGCCACTTTAGATAAGTTTGGTTTCGACATGTTTCTCAACTGTAAACCCTGATTTATTATTTTTTTCGTAATCTTTTGTGGAATTCATGTAATATCGTGAAATTTAATATGTCTTGGTATCTGTTTTGAGTCC
>BRYE01000022.1:17841921-17844421 GCA_030159115.1 Actinidia arguta var. hypoleuca
TCCCCGTTGTATCTACTTCCCGGGATCCCAACCTTTATCCACCTACAGGTGTCACCTATATGTCCCCAGTTTCCAAGTTAAGCTATTGCAGGATTATGTTCATTGCAATAAAGTGGTCATTGCCCCAACATCTGTTCCACCGGCTTCTGCTCCCTTTGGCGACTTGTTTCACACATTTTATGGCAATTTATCGATCGAATTCCCTCGCATTTTAGCATTATTGTGCACATTATATGTTCGAGTTAACCATTATTTGGCGCAAGAAATAATTTTTGCAGGACAAAATGAACATAAAGAAGATCTGACGAGAGCAGGATGTGAGAAGAGATGATTTGTAACGAAAGAATTGAGGATTCTTAAATCTCAACCGGTTAAACCTTAAGTTTTAACCGTTTCATCAGAAGTAGAAACACCTAACCTTAAAGTTCAACCAGTTGAGGAATTGTCTTAAACGATTCAATAGGATGGCAGTGCACTAAAGTTCAACTCTGAAGCAGGCTTTCTCCCTGCTATTTGGTCATATCAAACCCACTCCTTTCAAGTCAATGTAATAGGTAGCTTGTTGGACTAAGTAAACTAAGTAAGAAAAGAAATACTTATAACCCTTGTGATAAAATCACAAGAACTCAACCTTGGCGTTTTAGCTCCTTGGTAATGGTGCCAAAAATGCTTTTCATTTTCTGATGTTTATTTTATCTACCTATTTTAGTTCCCAAGCGTAGGAACCTACCAGTGCAGCACAATAATCGAAAGTACCGAGGTCATTTCCATATAGAACTTGAATTGCAAGATTGAGTTTTGTTACAAGTGGAGAAATTGTAAAAATATGTTTTTTGTGATTTTTGGACGATTGTGTGAATGAAATATAAACAACAAATGTAAAAATGACATGATTCAAGTACCTAGTCTTCTCCAAGCTTAGGTGTTCTAATTTCTTCTCTTTCCATAAACTAAACCAAATCTCAAGGCACGATGATATTGGTTGAAGGATTTGGCAGTGAAAATATATTTTATATCTAAAGATGTTTTTACGAAATTAGTAATGGGTTCATATACTATTTCAAACATTTAGAATGCAATAGATCTAAGCATTATTTGTACCAAGTAATATTTTTGACAAATAATCAAAGATGTGTGCAATTCTAATTTTTGATCTTGCAAAATATCATTCATCAATCCTAAACAACCATTTAAACCATTTTGAAAGAGATAAGAAACTAGTTCAAATTAAAGTTTGGAAGGGGAAATAGTCATTGAATCAAGCCAATAGATTTAGCCCTCAATGGGTGTAGAGGATTCAATCGTGTGTACAAGATAAACTAAGAAGCAAAAGAACTTAACATAAATTGAAGGAAGAACTGAAAATATAAGAGCATAAATGGAATTCAAGAATTTAATATAAATAAGCTTACAACCATTTAAAGAGAAGTTTCAAGGAATTCCAAGTCTTGAAATGAGAACAAAATCTCTCTTCCTTTCTCTCCACTCTCTCTCTAGCTATATACTAAAAAATACTCCTAAAATTAAGAGAAAATGAAAGTAAAAAAGTCATCAAACTGAGGGAAAAAGCTTCATATAAGAAGTGTGAGAGAGCCTTTTTAAAGGCCAAGAAAGCTCCTTCCTTAGGTTGCTCAACAACCCCTCTTACATGACTCAACAACTTTCTTACATGGCCCAAAAAGTTATCTCTAACTTTGCCCAAAAATTACTTCTAACTTAGTCCAACAAGCTACCTCTTACACTGACTTGAAAGGAGTGGGTTTGATATGACCAAATAGTAGGGAGAAAGCATGTTTCACAACTGAACTTTAGTGCACTGCCATCCTGTTCAATCGGTTGAGACAATTCCTCAACCGGTTGAACTTAAAGGTTGGGTGTTTCTGCTTCTGATGAACCAGTTGAAACTTCAGGTTTAACCGGTTGAGATTTGAGAATCCTCAATTCTTTCGTTTCAAATCATCTCTTCTTGCATCTTGCTCTCGTCAGATCTTCTTTATGCTCATGTTGTTCTACAAAAACTATTTAAAACACTTGCGCCCAAAATGATTAACTCGAACAAATAATATGCGCAATAATGCTAAAATGCGGGAGAATTTGGCCGATAGATTGCAATAAAATGTGTGACTCATGACTCCTTGCATGTGTCGTCCCCTATGCCGGTATTCCTTGTTGCTCCTGACATTGGCACCATTCCCATTGCTTTCCGTAAGGGTAAATGCACTTGTACTTCTCATCCTATTGCTCAGTTTATTTTTTGTGATCACTTATCTCCTTCATTATATGCGTTTACCATTTATGTTAGTATGTGTTCTTAAGTCAATGTCAGAAGCCTTGTATGTTTCTTGTGGGAGGCAAGCTATGGGAAACGAGATGACAGTCTTGCATGACAATGGTACTTGGGAGATGGTTTCGCTTCCGTCTGGGAAGTTTGTTGTTGGTTGCCAGTGGGTGTTTATAGTGAAAATACCTTCCAGATAGGACTGTTGAGCACTATAAGGTG
>BRYE01000022.1:18054421-18064421 GCA_030159115.1 Actinidia arguta var. hypoleuca
TTACTCTCAGTCCACAACGCATAAAAAATCTAAACACCGTACTCTTTTTTTTATAGACCAAAAGAAGAAGATGATAGAATTTTAAATAAATACTTAATTATTATTCTAATCTAATTAAAAAAACACAGAGATGGTAGAATTTTAAATAAATACTTAATTGTTATTCTAATCTAATTAGAAAAACACAAAAGATGATAACTCTTAAGAGTCCTAGATAACTCGAGAGTTTCACTCTTATATGGACACTTCATGTGAACACCAATCGAACTTGGACTTGACTACTAAATTTAAACTCATATAAGTGGACTTGACTCGTCCAGATGAGTTAGACTCAACATATGTACGAATGCAGAGGTGATTCTGTGGTTCCTTCGGCTGCTTCTTGCGAGATTGATCGAAGACGAATGCGCTCTCTCTCTCTCTCTCTCTCCCCTCGCGATTTTCACACTCTTTTCTTTTCTTTATTTTTGTGGGTAAAACATTCTAACCTCCCCCAAGGTTTACCTTTATTACATTAGTACCCCGGACCTTCTGAAAATTACTGCACCCTCTCTAAGATTGATAGTTGCTTTGTAACTTTCCCCCTTACCGCAAGTCAACTAACAGAATTGATGATGTCAGCAATTAATTTTCTTAAAATCTCAATTTTAACTCTCAGCGATATTCATCTCTCCCAAAATCCTCTTAGCCACTCTCACCATTGAAGGCCGCCTCCACGCTTTACTGCCCACACACTTCATGCACTCTAAAGCGCCCACAACCCCCCCCCCCCCCCCCCCCCCATCTCATGATTTACAACCGGTGCCGGCCTTGGGCACAGGCCTAGGCTTGTGTTTGGGCCCCTCCAAAATAGTCCAATTTTGGGGCCTTCAGGTCCAATATGTTATAGTATAGATACGTTACGTAAAAAAGACTCATTTTAGTTTGGGAAGTCCAACCCACTTTGAACTAGTATCTTTTTTGTAAAGGAACCAAGGATATTCAATGGATAGGAATTTATATTTTTGTATATGTGGTTAGGAATATATTGATAAATGGTCAATGCATGGTGGTATCACTTTTGTATATGTGATTATGTGTACTGAAATGTATATATTTTGGTACATCGAAGTAATAGTCTTGTATGTGTATTCTAAGTTCCCAACTTTGTTTGAAACTCACAAGAGAAGTTGTTCTTTGTTGCAATAATAGTCTCATTTTTTATCAGAAAAAAAAAAATGGGAAGGGCCTCAAATTGAGGTTAGGTTTGGGGTATCGAGAAAGTCAAGGCTGGCACTGTTTACAACCATGACCTTCCACCCGTTCCATCCTTCTACCCCCTATCATCTCACCACTTACCACGACCACTTGCACCTCCTACCACCACCAGCCACTGCCATACTATAGAACCATCAACTACCCTTTAACTACGTCGTAACTCTTTTCTCATCCCAATTAGTGACCATAAGGCTAACAATTTCTCTCTTTCTCTATGTCTGTCTTCATTTGCATATGTGCATGCGCGTAAAACCCACAACCTAATCTTTATTACGTGAAACATGGCATCTGCACGTCGTTTGGCATTCCATTGGTGCGATTGGGGTGTGATTGATGCTCGCATTTGTTCTTTACTCAATGGCCATTGTTGATGGTATTGGTGGTTCAACTTTGGGGGCAAGAATTAGGAGAGGGAAAGGGGCGGTAGGTGGGAGTGGTAGGTTCGCCTTTTTGTGGCAGTGATAGGTGGGTTTGCTGGTGGTGGGGGTGGATTTGTAGTGTTCCTCTCTCTCTCTCACGGAAATGGGACAGGGGGTATGAAATTGGGTCTACAAGGGTGTATTTAGATGTGGCTACAGTAAGAGACCTTATGGGGACTTGATGGTTGGTGGTCATAGTGGTGGTTGTGGGTGGCCGATGATGGCGGTTGAATGGTAGAGGGGAAAATATGTGAAGGGTTTGAAGCTAGGAAGAAACAGTGAGGGCAACAAGGTCCTTTCGTTTTAACTTAAAAGGGTAATAGAGTAATTTTTATTTCAAAATGTAACAAGACGACCAGGCAAACGCATAATTTGAGTACTAAGAATTCTTCTTTTTTGACATATGACTAGATTACAACACACACACACACACACACACACACACGAGGAACAATACCAATGCCTCTGTTGATGAAGAAAATCAGTTTGAATGTTAGATCCGGTGATACAAAACGCAAAGTGACAGAATTTAAAGAGGATTGAGAGAATACATTTCTTCTGGACGAACACGAAGACGTCAAATACAACCCCCGTATTTATTGCAGTACTACACTTGAAAGGATCCAAAGCAACATAACGAAAGATGCAACTACACCCATCAAAGGATGTCTGGAAAGACGGTTTAGTGTCGCTTCTTTCCTGTTGCTACTTCCCAAGCCTGTAAAACGTGATTGACAATTTCTTCTACACCAACCCCATGCTTCACCTGCATGTGTACCACTTCAGTTATTATTAGCAGATAATTTTGTGCATCCTCAAGAGGAGGAAAATTAAGGGTGATGCAATATAAGGTCCTTGTCACGTGCAATACATTCCCCAGGTGTCCTTTATGGGCTCATTTGTTTCTTGGGACAGGATTATGGGGGATTCGTACTTTGAGGACTATTTTGAAGTGTTATACCATAAGTCCTATGTTTGGGAATATATGGGATTAAATATGGCTGGAATTACCTTATCTTGTGTATCCCAACGTTTGGTTTGACGGACATAAGTATGGATAAAGTAGCCAAATGAGTGAATCAATGGTTATTTAAGTATTTTACAAGGTAATTCCACCTATCCAGTCATCCCGGGATTAGATCTCACCACCCCCACCCCCACCCACCCCCCGGACTTGATTGTGACACATATAAGGGATTACTAGTCCCATTCGGACTAAACGTGGGATAAGTTTCCACTCTGAATAACTAGTCCAATTCCATGACCTAATACCATCAAACAAACAGCCCCTGTAAGTAACTGACCAAAAGTGGCCTAAGTTTTTCATAGGGACCCTGCGCTGTTGGGGAATATTTTGACTCAGCCATATTATCTATTTAATGCCTCTTGTTTTCAGCTGTAGGTTATGAGGGCATGCTTGGATGTCTATATATATATATATCGTGTTCACTAATCCAAATAGCAGAGATAACCAGTCCATTTAGTTAACATTCTCCGGTGGCAAACTCGGTCTCCGTAATAATTTTAGTACATGAATTAGGCCTTCTGATGCTATGAGTACACAATGGCCATTTATTTAATTACTTGTATTCTTCCCTAAAGCACGTTTTTCTAGGGTAGATAGAAGGTACAACCTCCAAAATTCATGACTACAATTTTGAATATACTATTGATTGTAAGTATGCATAAATCACGTAGATATGGTTATAAAAACGATGCTGATTCTATGAATTTTCTATTTTTTTCGGCTTGATTTTTAACTATGTCTGTGCATGGATTTTTGTTGTGGCAAATATGCGTTGCCACCCAAAAATAATTGAATAACAAAGTTTTATCCCGATCAACAATTGGGGAAAAACATAGATAAACATCTGCTTACGTAACTGAAATCAGCAACACACCTGAGCAAAAACAAATGGCCCTCCATCCCGCATCCGTAATGCATCACGCTCCATCACCGCCAAATCAGCTCCAACTGCTGGTGCAAGGTCAGTCTTATTTATCACCTATACTCAAACAGCACATTTACATCAGACCTGATGATAAATCTTCATGCTGTGATAACTGAGAAATGGGAGAGGTGTCAAAACAACAACACCAAAAACAAAAGAGATGAAAACAAAATCACGTACAAGAATGTCAGCTTGTGTAATGCCTGGGCCTCCTTTCCGAGGTATTTTATCACCACCGGATACATCAATTATATAAATGATATAGTCGGCAAGTTCTCTGCTGAAGTTGGCAGCCAAATTATCTGCATCCAGACATTTTCAACAAGTCTTATCTTTCTCAATCAAAACTGACTTCAGCACTTTGATGATGAATCAAGTCCGACAATACGACTTAATAATTTCTACATCATGCAATTGCAATGAAACCTCATTTAATTGCAACTATTTCTATAAATCTTGAATTAATAACCATGAATTCCTGAATAATATGAGGTTTCCGCATAATTCCCAATGACTGAAACATGTACCTTCTCCTTATTGCTCTCCAGTATTCACCCTCAAAAATCATGATTCATATGAGCTTTAATACATCGCTAATACAATATTCCATTAGCTATAAACTATCATTTGATGAATGATTCTCAAGGCATTATGCTATGCTATCATTTCCCCTCAAAGGATATTAGTAATGCACAAGTCCCAACTACTGTCTTTACATAGCACATGGACTCTTAAAGATGGTCGTAACTCAAAAATTAATATACTCCACAGATGGGCGAAGAGGGAAAACGTATCATTTTGCATATTACCTCCCCCAGATTCACAAAGAAGTAGATCTGCTTTGTACAAGTTAGATAGCTCCTCAAGAGGGCCAAGATTTATGCTAATGTCTTCACGAATAGCAGCGTGTGGGCAGCCCCCAGTTTCCACAGCTCGTATCCTCTCCTCAGGAAGTGCTCCATGCTTGACCAAGAATTCACCATCCTCTTTTGTGAATATATCATTTGTCACCTGAAATAATGTTGTATGAGATAATTTATTTCGATTTATTTTCCGCAAAGTCAAATATATAACGACAAAGGGAATATGCTTATATCAATATTGGGAATATGCAAAGTTAATTAATAACTCCAATATTTTGTTATCGTTGGTCATCAATCAGAAAGACAAATATAGAAGGTAAGCAGCACACGTTAAGATGAATCAGCCGAAAAGGGGACTGTTAGAATGGAATATGTATCTGACATCTAAATTAGCTTTGAAGGTCAAAAGTTAATAATACATCAAGGAATAGGCTTCTCTAAAGTTCATAAGAGTAAATTTGGTGGAATATACCCAGGTCCACTTTAGTGATCTGAACCGTTCACTTGTAAAACATGCTAAGAAGATTATCTATGCAAAACATCGTATTGATCGGAGATCGGTAGTCACATGAATGAATCACACTTGTCTTAAAAAATGAATGGACTATATGAAAATTATAGTTTTTGCTATTTCAACAAAAATTAATCCAATCATGTAACTACCAATACCTGATCAACCTGACTTTTTGCATGGATGATTGCTAATAGATGTATAGTTCAAATCATTGATGCTAGTTTAGAGTGGGCCCACAACTTGCCAACTTTACCATTAATTTTAAACCTAAGTTTTAGACAAGGTTGGTCCTACATCAATTAATGATGGGAGAAAAGATAAAGATTTCGAAAGCCCATAGACAAATTGTTACTAAAGTTTATAATAATTAGGGCATAACAAAGCCATGTAAAGTCTGCACTTCGGTATCCAGAACATGTTTGCTTCCGGGGCATTAGTTTGGAGAAATGAAATTTATAAAATTCTTCCGAGACAAGTTGCATATAAAGTTCTCTTAATCAAGTACAATAAGCAGACAACTATGAAACCCAACCGAAAGATGTAGCTTTAGAAAACAAAGATCTTGAGAAGAGCGTTGAATATGTGAAATAATGTTACAATCCACAACATAAAGACAATAGGTATTTTCAGAAACAACTTGAATTGGCACAATATTTGACAGTTTAGGTAGATGACTCGATCTCTTGAAGACAGCATAACTATCCATTGACATTGTTAAAGATACTACAAAGGACATTGATTATTCAACATTATTTACATGAAAGAAGTCCTGTGGCTCAAAGATAACAACTAATGACTTCTGTATTTACAGCAAGGAGCTAAAAGAGTAGGTCAACATGATGAACACTTAAACTAGACCAAAGAGAAAAAGCTAGGAATGCTAATTTATTGCAAAAGGTTCGAGCATGACTTCGTCTAGTCTGGACCTCAATATAGTGACACACTTCAGTTGTAAGTTGGAAAAAACAAAAACATCTGGAACTTTGGTTTTGCCAATTGATATGACATTGCCCTTTCCTCCAAATTGATTACACAACTTCGGCTGTCATCGCACAATTGATCAATAAAGTTCAGAGGTCATCATTACTTCCCTATTAAGCCTTTAATGTTCAAGAATGATGTTACCAAACTCTTCATCATTCAAAGATTGGTTTTGTTGACTGGACTGTTGAGCATGTCTTAAAACATAGCATCAACTGTGATAACACCAAAAAGTTTGAAGCTTTATATAGTTTTGGAATTGAGCACTTAAAAAGGAAACTTCTGCAGCTACAAAATTATGAGAAATTGAATAATTGTTTCTTAAATTCTAAAAATGCCCGGGAAGGATGGAGTCATAGCATTCATAAAGACTAATGATTCTCAGAAATTTTCAGTCGATCATACGTACAGCAGCAAGGCTGTACTTGTCCCTCAAAAATTGACACAATGCCAACATTAAAGCTGTTTTCCTGTGCAGCATAAAATAAAACTTCATCAGCAACAGCTCATGTCAATCAAGCTTTCTATATTGCAATACAAGTTGCTGCCCCATAGAAGAGAAAATGATAAAAATAAAGAGCATTGTTTAATTTTCCTAAGAAATAAAGAAGATGGATTTACAAAAACATAAGTATGTCCAACTCAATAAAAACTTACAACACAATTAACAAGAAATGACCAGTAAGCCATAATCTATGTTCATTACCATAAATCGGTATAGGAATTAAAGGATCAAATTACCAACATATGTTGATAAATTGAGGTGGAAAACATAGTAACTCTTTCATGTAGAGATCTTATATACCCAATGGCATAATCTCTCATGAAATGAAAACTATTATTATTGGTAGTGACAACACTAGAGGAAGGGGTAGACCGATGTTAACATTAGATGTGGTAGTAAAAAATGATATGATTAGATTGAATCCCAGTGAACATTTGGTATTTGATAGAGCTCAATGGCATAAATGGATTCATGTGGTTGACCCTAATTGATTGGGACAATAGGCATGGTTTGGTTTAGGTTTCATTCAAAAAGTCATTATCAATGTCAGATTCCTCTATTTTTTCAAATCTTACAATGAAGCTTCACATAATGAAGCTTCACATACTACATTATAATATCCTATATTCCCAATAACATCAACAAAAACACTCAAACATGTCAAATAACATGGTATATCAAAGTAAACCATTTCATAGCCAATAAAGCAAATAAAACCAAATTACTACTCAACACAATAAGCCATATAAATACAAATACACATACACATACACATACACATAATGTAGTGATTGTATGGTTCATTGTCAGAACAAAATTGAAGGGGAAATTGAGGGAAATAAGAAATACCCAGTACCAACAGGACCCCCAATACCAACTGTGAAGGCCCTTTCATTGAAATCCCTAGAGGCAAGTAAGGGTGCTCTTCTGCTGAAGAAGCCAGGGGAGTAAATGGGCTCGTGTGAGTGTGGTGCCAGTCCATCGTGGCTATGGTACACCTTCCCGTCTGGGCCCACCCATGATGATGTTGAGTCCCCATGAGAGTGGCTGTTGCAATTGAACAGTAAGAGTGAGAATGAAACTGGGGATTAAATCAAATGCAAAGTGAATCAAATGAAAATTACTCATGGGTGTGATGGTGGTGGTGGTGGTGATCATCATGTTCATGGTGGTGATGATGGTCGTGAACGCGATGATCTTGTGATGCCATTGACCCTGGCCTGCAAGTGTGAAGTATGTTGCTGATAGACAGAAAGGTGCTTCGGGGACTTGGTTAGTATATGTTCCAATGGGGGAGCTTCTATCTGCACACATTTTTCATCTCAGTACACACACCTAAACTGAATTTTTTGGTACGATTTTACCCCTTAGTCAAATTACTATTTAGGACGAAATCTAAAAATTCAAAAATCAACTCTGTTTTGTATGTTTTGAAAATAAGTTTTGTAGAATAATTTTAAGAAGATTTGTTTGGTTGATAGTTTTCAAAACTTTTTTTATGAGAATCTTTTAGAAAGCAGCATATTTTTAAAAAAATATTAAAAAAAATAACTCCAAAGACTAAAAAATTATTTTTGCTAATAAATAAAAATGACAATTTTTTTATTTTCAAAAATAGTTTCTAAATAATTGTGTTGCAAAACTAATTCAAACTATTGAATAAAATTAGATTTCTCTTAGTGCTCACTGACTTTTTTTCTTCGCTATTACAAGTCACCATACGAATACCACCCTGAGCCTTTTCGCACCTAGCTCTCTCCAGCCCACTCTAATCCTTCAAGCATCTCAACCACCCCATCGCAACCCTTAAGAAATCCTAACCCTAGTCCATGTTTGAAACTCTAGAGATGTTTGAACAACTCGTGCCGAACAGATGGCGAATGGTAGACTTCATGGCACAAAACCGATTCCCAACATTTGCTTGGATAGAATTATAACTAAATTTACGGTTATTTAGTTACATCATTGCAAACGATGGTGTTGTTCCAATCTAGAACGAACTCAGTAGCAATTGAGCTAGATTGCGAGGCAAGATCCATTGTTGAAGATAGAATTGTTTTGGGAATAATAAAGAGTATAATAAGACTGAAAATTAAATAAGTCCCTAAAATTTTAGAAGTATGTACAGTGGATTGAGAAGATGTTTGCACTGAGAAAAAAAGTATGTGCAAATAGAATTTCCCTTTGCAGTGTCATTTAATAACTTGACTTTACAAAAATGCCCTTATACACCAGTGTTATCGTGAGGTTTGAATTTTTTTATTTTTTTTTAGAATAGGCAACTTCATCTCGTTTTTGGAAAGACAACCAAAAAGTTGGATTTGGATTGTTTATCTTCCCTCATACTTAGCCTCTAGGTTTTAAAAATAGTATTACAGATAATAACATTTTTTGGGGGAGTAAATTAGGTGATAATTTTAAGGATTAACTTATTCAGAGACCAATATTTCCGTTCATTAGGGGGCTCGATTAAATCTATGGTAAATTAGAGATAATAACATACTTTTCTCGACCTTTTGATTAAGATAATCGCATGCAAACCATTAACTATATGCAAAACATTACAATAAATAGTTTTGCAAAATCTCAATATTATATTCAAAATATCTAAACATGAAATTATGATTTACAAAGCATAACACCATCTCTTGAACTCTTCTACTTTGCCCTAAGAATGCCTTTTATCTTACAATCTAGCACCCCATTGATATTACATATTCAAGCAAAACACACACACACACACACACACACACACACACACACAAACATATTTAGCAACCAAAGGGTTGCATTATTCTAGCTCCATTTTTTAATGCATGCACTCATCAATGTATGTTAGTGAAAAAAAACAGACCTTCATGATGTATAGTGCAAGCGTAAAAAAGTGGAGCACGAATATTACTACATACCAATAAGAAAAAAATAAAAAAACGGAGATCAGGGAGAGAGAAGTAGAGTAGTACTCTCTCATGCAGGACTCAAAATATCGGGTAACTTATCAGAATTTTGACTATCAAATACTTATTTTTTTAGTAAATATAAGTCGATATAGAGTTATATCACCGATACCAATACCGTTACCACCGTCACTTCTCTCATGTTAGTTGAAATAATTTCTTGAGAGCATGGCTTTTGGCAAAATAATTCCCAAGGGAATTGCTTTTCCTGCATGGTTCCTTCAAATTAACACCTTGAGGAATTACTTGATCGTTGGAGGGTCTTGTTGGCTCATTTCCCAAAATAACCCCTTGCTTTTGCATGTATTTCCATTTGTCTTGAAAGAGATAGAAAATTGCCATGAAAAAGACTTGTGTTGTGAAAAGGATGGTCCAAAGGCTTGTGCTTTTCGAAGTTCTTTTATGGTAGGCTTCTAACCCAGTGTAGATGTTGAAAATTCCCACTAGAGAAGTTGTGGTGCCAAGTAGCCAATGTGCAAAGTACCATAAACTTCTGCCTTTATTTCCCCTGAACAAAATTGAAAAATCATGGGAAATTTGTGAAATTCAATA
>BRYE01000022.1:18109421-18111921 GCA_030159115.1 Actinidia arguta var. hypoleuca
GGGGTGGGGGGTTCTGGGGAGGGAGGGGAGTTGAGTTTGTGAATTTGTTTTGTGAGATGGAGTACAAGTTTATAAAGGCTCCTGGGTTTTGGGCTTGGCTTGAAATTACATTTACACCCTTGATTTTTATATTTGTTTTTCAATTATTTTTTAGAAAATAATTTATATACTTATTTTTTTAACTAAATGCATTAGATTTTTGTCCTCGTTAAATTAACCCTCTTACAAAAATTATAAAGTAAAACTGTAAAGATTTGAGAAGGAATAATTTTGGTGAGCTCCTTAAATTATTAAATGAATTAGTTTATACTCATATAAGATATGTGTCACACATTATTATTTGGATATGAGATTCACATCTTTGTGAAGTATAAATTAATTTATTCGGTAATTCACGAAATCTTCCTAATTTTATTCTAAACACAAAGTATCGCTACTTTGAGTGAAACACCAAGGGGTTTTAGTCAAAGGCACCTCATAGTATTGCCAGTTCAATTTAGGCCCACTGAAGATTCAATAGTTTAATCAAAATTGTTTTATTTTTTTAGGTCTCGTTGAGTAAATTATCAATGACAAAATTTAGATTGATCAAAGACATCATTAGCTGTATGATTGAACTCATAACGTGTAATGTGTTAATAGCATTATTTTTTTACACAAAAAAATAAGAATAATACATTGACAATACATACTCACATGTGATGGAGTTCAAAAAAATATAAGTCCCACTACATATGAAAATGTATTGTACAAAATATATTTTTACTAGCATTGCTATATTTTTTATCAATTTATAAAAAAATTTTTATGAACAATACATTTTATACAATGAATACTCAAATGCGGTATTGTCCAAATCGTATTGTCCATTCCTCATTTGCTAGATCATTCTAAGATTATATGGCACGTCTACTCGATTATTGACACGACATGCTTTTATACTTTTATAACGTGCTAGTGTGTGTTTCATTAGATGGTAGATTAGTCATAAGGTGAGTGCTTTTTATATGGATTCTATTGTATGTTTTGGTTAGCCATATTATTCCTAAAGTGGATTGCATTTTCTTGAAGGATCAAGCTTCTTTAAAGTTAAATTTTGGACTCCGTTTTTTAAGTCTATTTTAATGATCTAAATCATTTATATTGTAGAATTCGTCAAGAACTTTAATACTATAAAAAATCACATTGATCGGATACAAATCAGTAATCGATCAATATCAATTTATATTAAGATAAATGGGTATGATTACTCTTATTTATTAAATCACAAAAATCTAATTTGTAATTTGAAGGCAAAGCTCTATATGAAATGACTTAACAATTGATAGCATGTAAATGAGAGTCATACCAAAGGCCAAAGCCTTCACAAGGTCTATACAATTTGAATTAAAACAATTGCAATCTTATAGTTTACAATCTATTGGTCCTTCTATCCGAATCATTTAAAAATGCTAATGAAAATTACATGCATTTTTTTTTGGTGGGTGGGTGGGGGATTTTTTGTTAACATTTTTTAATGGATTTGGACGAAAAGATTACATTAAAATTGATTGAAAAATATAGAGTTGATCAATTTGTAACTATAGGAACCAATGGTGATATTTATCTTATTATATATATTTGTGTTTATAAATTTATTGGTCCTCGTGGTAATGTGAACCTCTGTGGAACATGAAGACTACCCAGATCCGAATTATAAGAAATCCAAAATTCGAAGCTTTTTTTGATTTGAAGTCAATATCATTTTTTTTGTGCGCGTGCTGAATTTAAATTCAGTTGGAAGCCAACTCACGTAGCCCACCCTTTCTTTTGAGTTCGGATCCTCTAAAGTGCAGTTTCAACTTCGACGTCGTTTCAATTAATCATAAAACGATGTCATTTTATGGTCAGAATAAAAATGGCGTTGTTTTATTTCTAAAGTATATAAAACGATATCATTTTATACATTTCGAAAACACTCCACCGAAGTTGCACTTCAGATAATCCGAATCCCTTTCTTTTGCATGTTGTTCTTGTATTCACACTTTGTTTGGCTTTATCTACTTCGTGATATTTTGAGATGTTCTGTTCTTGGTTTTCAAATTAATCTAGATATTTTGAATGTGGGGCCAGAATACGTGTATAAAATTGGTAATTTTTAGGTTGCGGACCAAATAATTCACATTTGTAAACTCTGAAAACTAAGCATGACGATAAAATGACATTCACAAATACAAGTTTAAGTACAAGAGTCAAAATCTTTTCAAACACCAATTAATTTTGGGAGATATAGTAAAAGTTAGGACTAACAATAATAAAAGAATAAACTAGTACAAGAAAAATAACAGTATAGTGTATGTGACTTTCTAATTATATAATATAAAAAAGAAAATGAAACATTATAGATGTAATAAGAGAATAAAAACAGATAATGTTCGCGTTTATCATTACGTGTTTTCTAGTTTATTTTTAAAATTTTACCAGTCGCTATAAATCAAGTAGCTAGTTTATTTTCAAAATT
>BRYE01000022.1:18124421-18126921 GCA_030159115.1 Actinidia arguta var. hypoleuca
ACTCATTAGAATATCAATACTATTCGAATTTGATTTATTTTTCGATCTATCTATCTATTCTTAAGGACCATCTGATCCCATTCCGATCTTGATATTTGGGGTGTCTTAGATTGAAGAAAGTTTTAAATCCAAAAGTCATTATCGATTGGGTATCAAGTTTTCAAAGAAAAAAGAAACTATTACTTTAAATGCTTAAGATGAAAAAAAAAATATAGCTTTTGAGTCCTGCAAGTGGAGTGAATCGGTCTAATTCGTGTATACAAACTCACCACATGTCACATGCTAGTGATTTGAGATCCTTATTTTATAGGCATAGATTATCAATGGAAAACAAGATTGATCCGATCATTGTGACCGTATAATTTCTTCATATTAACCATTCAAAAATGAATGCATCGGCAATTGTTTTGACTATAAACACGATGAAATTATGTTGCTTTTATCGATTTAGTTTTTTCCACTAATAATTTATACAAAGAAACTTAATAGTGTAGCTCTTGAGTCCTGTAAGTGAAGTGAATTAATCTAACCCATGTCAACAAACTCATCATAGTTCACATACTGGTTATTCAAGCTGTTTATTTTATAGGGATAGATTATTAATAAAAAAAATGAAATTGATCTGATCATTGTTACCGAATAGTTTCTTCATATTTATCTTTAAAAAATGAATACATCGCCAAATGTTTTGAAGATAAACACGAAGGAATTATATAGCTTCGATCAATCTGATTTTTTTTATTAAACATTTACACAAAGAAGCTAAGGCCCTGTGGTGGTCCCAGGGCCCTAACTGAAAGGCCCAATCCACATAGCCCAGCATAAATGGTAGAGCAGCTGCTAGGAGGCCCAGATGTCTCTCTTATTTTTTTATTTATTTGGGCTCCTTTTCTTATGCCAGCCCATTTTAATCTTCATTAACATATCTTCCATAGGACTGTCAAGTACAATTGCAAAATCCTTCAGAATTATTCTCTCTCCATTAAATAAAAGAAAAAAGAAAAAGAATGTCGTTGTATTTTTAATTCTTAAATTACTTTTGTTGAGCTCTTTTCTCTGCAAAAAATCTTTTTTTTTTATTTGAAATTTTCCAACAAAAAATGGTGATAATCTTCGCGCTCCTTTTTCTCTGCAATAACTCTTTTTCTTTTTTGAAAGAATCAGAAGAAAGAATAATGTTAATTAGTATATTTAGATTTTCAAGAAAAACAAAAAAAGAGTTGCACTCCCCTTCCTCTCTAATAACTCGGAAAAATAACCCCAATTGCGAATTTGCCAATGGAGCCAATAATATTTGATATATCTATCTATCAATAAATAAAGTAACACTAGGAATACGTGAAAAAATCCCAAAGTAGAGGGATAAATCATGGATAAAGGGAAGAAAACACTATAAACAAAGTAGCATATACAATAATTTTTCATAATTCTATCGTGAATCTATACACTCAGATGTTGACCATGTTTTCAAATTCTTTTGAACTACCTCCGTGCAACTCTTTTCGCTCTTTAACCTCGTTAGCCAACTCAAATTCTACCGAGCTTTGAACCATTCCGTCAAACACTTTCAAAGGACTTGTTCTTCGAGTTTGATTGGTTTGCAAATCCTTAAGATCTCATCAACGCATTCGGATCAATAGATCTTGCAAAACACTCTTGAGTTCATAAATCATAGTCTCATGTACTTAAAAAACAGTGCTAAATAGAGTAAAAAGCCGCACCAACTATTATGTAATAACCCTTAAATGCGAAGCCTTCGTCACTAGTTCGCTAATGGGGCCGGCGACAAAGCGAGTGTTAAACGGTGAGAGGAGCTTGCACGTGGCTCGCTGGGTGGGCGAGTGACTTTTGTCTCAAAATTGCACTATTAGCCTTTGTATTTTCAAAAATTATCTAAACTTTTAGATACTACAGATTTAACCTCAAAGCTTCCTCAAATTACAACCGTGGTTGCAAATTCATATACTAACACTCAAAAGAACACTCGAGAAAAAAAATAAAATAAATATAAATTAAAAATATTTTACCTCACACGCTGACAAAACTTATGAGAGAAATTTTAGTTCCAACAAACTCTTTATGTTTTGTTCATTAAATTAAATGAAGTTATAAAAAGGAGATTCTGGATATATTTCTTGAGTTATTTTGTTCAAATATTTTTTCTCAACCACATATAGAAAGGTATTTTCGTACCTTTATTTAATAAAGGCAAAAACAAAAATTATTTTCGTACACAAATATTTTGTTTGTATTTTACATCATTACTCTAAATAATATCTTCTCATTCTTTATAAGTTAGTACTTGTGTTCTCCCTCTCATGCATTATCATTTCCAACCCCATATTTTCCATTCATTCCAACGTCAAATTCCACTTTCCAAAAACCTCCAAAACGAACACAAACACAAGTATATGATTTGAAAAATGGTGGTGCTATCACAGCCAGCACTTGACCAATTTTCTCTCATCCAAACATGCCCGTACTCCACTTCGCTCTTCAA
>BRYE01000022.1:18151921-18161921 GCA_030159115.1 Actinidia arguta var. hypoleuca
TCTCTCTTCTTGATCGGGTGGGTGAGAGACAAGGTCGATTAACTCGTCTTTTTTTTCTTTTCGGCCACTCTTACTGATGAGGAGCACCAGATTTTTGCCAATACTAAAATATATTTCTATTAAAAATAAGCATTTTATAGATGGTCATACTTGGTTAGCGAGTACTACCCCCTCTCTCTCTCTCTCTCTCTCTCTCTCTCAAAGCAATTTGGTAGAGCCATTAGTCAGCTGTGACAGACTCCACAAGTTGGTGGCTCATTATTATCATGCTGAATATCACGTTTGTTTACAATTTCTTCTCTTTTCTTTTCTTTTATATGTTTTTCAAATCGGGTGTTCTAGCTTTCAATAAATTATGGTCAGCTGAAAGTGAAGTAAACAAGAGTGGCATCTTTTTGGCAATATGTGACGTTTAAAATAAGTTTTGTATTGGGTTGATTCATCAGTAGGTAAGATATAGAATATTTTAATATAAGATTTCCGGCTTTAATCTCTTCAATGATAAATTATCTGGGTATTAACACAAAGGTAAATAGGACGAATCTCGAGACCTGGACGAATCATCCCTAATGTCTAAGAAAAGGAATCGAATCTCCACCAATTTTGAGAAAAGTTCAATTATTTTTGGATAGTATTTTAAGCGCTCCACTTTTTTATACCAAATGTAATTTATGTATTTTTTGTCTTTATTATACTAAATGACAATAAAGTTCATAACACTTTTGTCAATTACTAGATTTCTCTTCTGTACAACACTACACAATTTTACTTCTTTCTTCTCTACTTGCAGGGATAATTTAGATATTTTTTCAAAAGTTTTACAATTAAAATAAAAAGTGGAGTGAATTTGGTTAAAAGCGGAATGCATAAACCATTATTTTTCTTTATTTGGTTTTGCAAAAATAAAGAAAGGATAATTAGAAGAAAATAACTTTTTTTTCTTGTTTGATTTATAAAAAAACTAGAGAGAAAATATAAATCTAACTTAACAAAGAAATTGAGGAGAGGAAAGAGAGAAGAAATATAAAAGAAAAATGAAAAAGAAAATAACTTTCCGCTTGTTTTCTTTGAATTTTATCTTTTTCTACCCAAATTAGAAGCCTAACAATGAAAGGAAGAAAACCGGCTTAATGGTAAGTTTGGTCCTCAACGTATATCATTTGTCGTATTGTGGTCTTCAATATATCAATTGTATTAATTTCGTCCCCCATATTTGAAATGTGTCTTCAAAAGTAAAAAAAATAATCATATTTGAAAAAAAATTCAAAAAAGACAAAAAAATCCCACTAAAAATTCACTATAATTTGGATTGTTTTGTCTTTTCTGATTTTTTTTTAAATATAATTATTTTTTTACTTTTTTCGATTTTTATATTCAAGACGAACCCAAAAAGTAAAAATTTTTACCAAATTTTAAAAAAAGTTCACTAGAAATGAGATTACTTTAAGAGTAGGGACCATTTAAAGATACATTTCAAATATGAGAGATGAAATTAATAAAATTAGTACGTTGAGGACCACAATACAACAAAAGGTATACGTTGAGGATCAAACTTGCCATTAAGCTGAAGAAAACCCTTATTTTCCATGTCTCTCTTTATTTTACTAGCTTCCAAACACATCGTAAGTGAGATATGCGTAAGCCATTTAGACGCCAAAATAGACATTGACGAAAAGGTCCAAAATTCTGTTCACTTACAAAAAGTCCAACGTCAGCATTTTTGCTCTCTCTCTCTCTCTCTCTCTCTCTCTCTTCATGTATGGTACATATAACTTACTTTGCGTGATAAATATATAAAAAAATTATAGATCCCATTTGGCCTAGATATTTTAGCTGTTTTTAAGTAAAAGAATTTCAATATTTTTGGGATTTTTTTGGCCTAAATTTTTTAATAAACTCAACAATTATTAGTGATTTTTTATTATTTTATGATTGACTCGAGTCTTTAGGCAATCACGTTTGACTAATTAAAATTTTTTTTATGTACTCGAGTAACACAGTCATAAGAGATTGATAATAGTGAGGTCAATATGGAAAAAGCAGTCCAAGCCATTCTTGATATGCTTCCATTACCTGTAAAAGGAAGACAAATCAAAAGTGAGCAAATCGGAGAGAGAGAGAGAGAGTTGATGGGTACATACGTTTAGCGGTAGAAATTGTAGCATCAACCACTCCTTGCATTCATTGTACAAGGAGGGGAATATAAAAATAAAAAAAAAACTTAGAGAGAATAAAAATGCATATGAGAATATAAATAATAAAATTATATTTTTTTAAAAATAAATTTTATTAATTTCTCCTGAGATTTTTTCAAATTAAAGGAACCTTCCTTGTGGGTTCTGAAATTACAATAATTTTTATTTTTGATTTTGAAATTAATATATGGATTCTTCCTTCCATTAAACGATATTAAGAAACTTAACTGAAGTTGCTGAAAATATCCTTGTTTTATCTTCTAAATACCAAAACTTTCCCTCAAACCCTTTAGACACTCACTCCACAAGTATAAAAAACTTCCTCGTGAGTTCTCTGGAAATAAAGTGTTAGGTGAGGTTGAAGGCTTGGGGAGAAAAGAAGGGTACTGTCAACTTTTTGCCAATCATATATTTATTGACGGTATTATGGTCTTTTACTCTATAAAATTAACGTCGTTTGGCCTTATATAACGGGAATGAAAAATATGTATATTAATTTAAAAAATATGAGAGATTAGTGTAGTTTCAAAACCTACTGAGAAAGTTCCTGCAATTTAAAAAAAATCTCATGAGAAATTAATAAAATTTATTTTTATTTTAATGATTGAGATTTATTATAAATTCGTAGTTAAAAATTATTATGGTATCAGAGTTTCATTGTTTCATTGATCAGTTCAGTGTTTCATTGATCTGACCTGATTTAGTAAGAACTAATAATTTCCCATGCACACGAGCACTATTCTAAAAAAAAAAAAAAAAAACTACTTTTTAAGTGAATTTGTTAAAATTTTATAACCTAAAAAATAAATAAGGTATAAACGTGAGATAAGAGATACATTGCTACAAAATAGAGAACAAATTAAAAAGTATAATAATTTTGAAAACGTGTTACTAGTTTGAGAGAAATGAAAAAAAAAATAAGTGTTTTAGTTTTTTTTGGTGTGAAACTCACTAAAAAAATGATCTAATGGGTAAAAAAATATGCACAGCTTTAAAGATTTTTTAACTACTAGATAAGAACCTATGTGGGCTCCACATATTTGAGAAGAAAGTAGTGATATTTTTGAGAGAAAAAAAATAATCTCAGATAAAATCTTAATTATTTAATTAATTTAAATATATTTCAATCGTAAATAATGAAATATAATTTTAAAATTTAAAAAATCTTTATAAGATATCACTCAATTATTGTTGTTATAGAGAGAGAGACACACAAGGGGTTTCGTACATGGTGGAAAGATTTTGTGATCCATTCAATGTTTTACAGTTTTACAAGATCAGTCAGACTCACCAACCACCTAGTGGTGAGGAAATATATTTTTCTAATGCTAAAGTTGTTGATTATATTAAAGTATGATTGTTCAGATAGCAAACAGTAATTAACGATTATAACAATTTGTAACTAATACAAAAAAAGTCATAATAAAAATATTACAAGCTTTCATAATAATGTTATGGAAATTCTTATGGGATGCACTAAATTATATTTTTATAACTAATCATAATAATTCATGATATTTTTATACTCTGGCCAGAATAACACGTTCAGCGAACATCCCGATGAAAAAAATAACTCATAACTCAACTTTTCTGTGGTACAATCTCGTTTATAACTACAAAATAAAACTATCACTATCTGTTCATGGCGGCTTTAGGACATTTACTATATATGCCTCTCACTGTCTTAACTGATGTTTCAGTTTGTATACTTTTTCGCTATTTGATGTGCATATATAATCAGAGGAGAGAGAGTGGCAATAACACATTCCCTAATATTCTGTTTTTGTTTTTTTTTCTCCTTAAAGATGGCTTAAAGATGAGAGAGAAAGAGAAGTGGTAAAACAAAGTGGCTTATAGGATGGTAGAGACCAATCTTCATCACTTGCATGGTTACATCATGATGATGCAGGGATAGTGTGAAGGGTGTTAGTTAATCTAAGCAAAATATATAACACAATAAAAAATTAATTCTATGAAAGTATTTTGTAATATTATTGATAAAAAATTACTTAGGACGAAGTTCTTTACAATACTTATAAACTCTCAAAATCTTAATTATTAAATTAAATTCAAAAATTCAAAAAATTACAAAAAAAATAATTCAAATTGTGACTAAATCTAGATTCTAGATACCTTAAGAATCATATACCAAAAAATCTAGCCTAAATCGAAATTATATGGACCAACTTATTAAGGAAACAAATCTTTATTAAAACGATAAAATCGTCCTTTTTTAGGCCTAAATGGTGGAATTTGTCCAAAATTCAACGTACGTCACAACAAAGTTGGGTATTGCTCGTTGAGCCATTTTTCATCAAACTAGGGTCTTTCGGTTCAGTTTGGACGACGTCGACCCGAGCTCAAATCTATTCCGGTGTTCCATGTTAGTTAGGGCTACGCTATCTGCATCACATCATATGTTGTGTTTGGAATTTAATTTTTAGCTATTTTGGTTTTTGATTTTTTTCGTTTTTAGTGAGTTTTTTTTTAATTATTTGATCAAATTTTTATACATTTTTTGTTCCTCTTGAATAGGGAAGTCTAAAAAATATAAAATTTTTCATCAAACTTGGTTAAAATCCACCAAATAAAAAAAAAAATCCTCCACTAAATTCGTAATACATCTTTTTTTTTCTTTTATAAATTCCTCCACAAATTCTTGATTCAAACACATCCTATCTTAAAGAAAAACAATGTCTGTTTTAGATAAACTAATGGACCTTCGTATCACTTAGGAACTTAGAATTCCAATAAAGTCCCCAAGCCTGTACAGGTCACGATTAAGTTAATCATTAAATTGCAGAACCACTAGTTACAGCTTATACATAACGAATTATTTGAAGTTGATAATAGCGACCCTGACTTCGTGTTCAAATGCTTGAAAGCAGTGGTTGAGCTAAAATCTTATTATATGAGCGATAATAATTCTGAAAATATTTTTGAGTCACATAATTTTTTTCTTCGAAATCCACAATAATAAAATATTACTAAGTCTAAATATTCACTGATAAGCACAAAAATTTTATAATAGATACTTTTACAAAAGTTTGTAATCTAAAATACAAGTAAGTATTCATCCCTAAAATTTTTAATTTCGCATGATAATTTTATTATTAGTTTTATTAAAGTGATATTATTATTATTTTTGAGTGTTGTTTTATTTTATTTCTAACTTAATAAGTGGGGAGTATGTGCAAAAATAAAAGAATTAAGGGTTTTTAACTCATTTAAGATGCACATCATTGTCATGTATAATGGTGAGATTGAGATATTTTATTTACTAATATGGGTATAAATGCTATTACTCAAAAATTGAGCGGGACGTGTGCGCCTCCTGGGCCTTAATTAACTCCGTTCCTCGTCGCAAGTTTGGGTTTCCTTTGGGCCATTGGAAGTTTACCGGTTATTAACTTCAAAATTCTAAATTAATCTTTTTTGAAGTCAATTGGACTTGACATAAATACTGAATTATCGAAAAAACAAGGAGAAATGTGTGCGAGAAGCTTAAATAGTTGTTAGGAAAGAAACCCAACAAGATTACTTTCCCTTGAAGAAATATCAAACTAAAGACTTGATCAACACAAGATTTCTTCACTTGAATAAAATGCACAAACGCACAAATAGAAACAAGTGTACAATTGACAAAGATAATGCGAGACATGACCATCTTGGAATCAGACCATTGATACCATGTTAACCACCAATTTTCTAAATATTAAATTGTTGGAAAATATACCCAATAATGGATATAAAGAAAAAACTAACCACAATGATAGCTACCCATATAGAATTTAACCTATAGAAATGTGGGCTATATAACCTAGCACTTTTACGTGAGATGTACTCTACGTTTTGAATTTTAAGATTGGTTGAACAATGACGAAGTTTCATTTCTCACTCTTCTTATATCTGGATTGTACACCCGGTAATTATAAAAAAAAATATTACGCAAAATAATGAATTAAAAACTCAACAATCGAGATAATAAAATGACTAATCAGATTTTACGACCTCAAATGAGTTTTTTTTCCGCTCATATACTTTGAAAACGATTCGGTGCAACAAGTGACAATGTCCCAAATTAATCTTAGATTGCACATTTGTTTACACAAATAAATATTTGGGGCATTGCCGCTAACGCTCAACAATTACTACATATACTTTCGAATTTGAGTTGGGTAGGCAGAGTATTGTGTTGTGCACAACACTGGATTGTGCTCACGTCAGGCAGGCTAACTAATGTTATTTTAAGCTTTTATTTGGTAGGCATCGTCAAGAAGATAATTCATATCAAAAATCAAACTTATTTGGCATTGATAGTCATACGATAAAATTATATTTGCCATAGACAAGTAATACGCTACTACTAATCTTCAATCAATCAATCAATTATATATATATATATATATATATATATATATATATATATATATATATATATATTTCTCGGCCAATCTTACCAATTAAACAATTTAGCATATATATGTGGATCCCAAGGACATATCATATCATATATATATATATATATATATATTTCTCGGCCAATCTTACCAATTAAACAGTTTAGATTATATATGTGGATCCCAAGGCCATATCACATTCATTACAGCACGTCTACCCATGTCTCTACATGTTATATTCGAGTAAGGCGAATTACAATGGCTTAAAAGAATCTTTTAAGCCGTCTGGCATGTGTTTGTGTTAAAAAGTATTTCTATAATATAATTAATTTGTATGACTGAATTGGTCAATAGACTCAATACCATAGAATAATTTAATTAATTTGTATGACTGAATTGGTCAAAAACTATTTCTATAATATAAATTTTCTTGTTCAAATTGTCAGCTAGGAAGGATTTAATTAATCAAAAATTCTTATTAAACGTAAGTCTCGATCTTAGTTAAGAGATTTGATACGATTAAGACCCTCTAATTTTAGTTTAATTTTAATATAGCCTTTCTATCAATACCTGCTAATAATTTCGACAAAACGTGAGCATGTGGGGCTCACGTGAATTTTTTAGAAGAAAATTTTATTATTATTAGTCTATGTAGTTTGACTGAAGTTTCATATTGATCCTTAAAAATGACTATGTGAGTTTTCGCATACTTCATCTCCATCTAAATTGTTAATAAATATTGACGGTGGACTATAGTTTAAATTTATTAAAATTGTAGAGTTTTAATTTTTCAAATTAAAATTATAAGATCAAATTGATACTTTCATTTCATTTTTTCTCACCAAATATTTGATCCAAATACAACCTAAGAATTTGATTATTGTCCATCATACTAATAAAAAACTAGCTCAAAAAAACTAGCTCAAACTGAACCTAAAAATAATATTTGTCATAATCATTTCTTTTTCGTTTTTTCTTAAAGCACTTTACTTTCTTATATATTTAAAATACCATGTCACAAGTTTGCATAATTTTCTTAATTTTTACATTTAGCTAAAATATAGAAAATGAGATAAAAAAAAAAAATCAGACTCATACCATGATAAACCAATGTAGTGGTATTTATATACCATTGTTTGTATAGTAATCCATGTGGACAAAACACAAGAATATCAAGTTGTAAATCATAATTACTTTGTGTTGATTAGGTTTTTTTCTTGAGTCCTTATATATAGTATATTGACTTTTCAACTTTTTATAATTTTTTTTATAATTTTTTTCATTTTTAGTGATTTTTTTAACTATTTGATCAAAATTTTATCTTTTTCATTTTCTCTTGACAATAAGAAGTCTGAAAAATGGATAATTATACGGACTATTATCCATTTATATACCTATCCATTTTCTCTTTAACTATCAGATTTGGGAAAACATTCACTAAAAATAAAAAAATATTTTTACTTGACAATAGCTATTTTTTTGTCTTTAGTTGATTTTTTTCTCAAAAATGAACAAAATTTTATATTTTTATATTCATCTAATTAAGAAAAAATGGATTGAAAAATTAAAAATTTTAATTAAAATCTAAAAAAAATCACTAAAATCAAATAAAACTTGAAAACAAAATCAGCTAAAAGTTCTAAAAAAAACTAGTCCCAACTTGCCTTGGATTTTATAGACTTTAATTGTACAACATGTCATCAAATTTGAAAATAAATGCACATGCCAAAGAAAGTGGAAGCAATTTAATTGTAAGCTTTGCACAGTTACACATGTTTACACTTGTTGATGAAAGAGTTGTTAAGGACTAGTCTCTCTCATATTTATTTGGGTAGAGAGACTATCAAAAAATATATATTTTTTACATATTGTTATCATTTTTTTTAGAAGTCTGCACATTGTACCGATTAGTCGAGGAACCAATCTCACTAATTATTAGCGGAGACTTATTTAAAATTTGGACAAAATTTCGTATAATTTGTCTAACACAGCACTTGATAAAAGTCAAACCCAGACTAAAATTTTTGTGAGGTCCTAGTTGTCAACTGACTACCATTACACGAAACATGGTTTTAACTTACACATGTTTATCATGCTCCATTGATAATCATCAAATATTCATCTGTTCATCTCGTAATTTATTATTTTATGTAACGGTTTAGTCTAATTTTTAATTTTTAATAATTTTTTTTAACTAAATACCTTATTTTTCTTGCTTCATCTCTATAAATAAGAAACATCATAGCTACCACCAATCTACTTGAATCTCATTTTCATTTCCATTGAAACTAACCACCACCACCACCACCTCCTCTACCATTTCATTTAAAACTCAACTCTAACGGTGGTAATGAAACTCACCCTCACACAAAAAGTTGTAGGGATAAAAATAGTTGCAGGCCGACATGAATTGTGTTGATAGAAGGTGAGAGTATATTGTATAGGTAGTGATGGTAGGAATTGGTGGTAGAAGGGTGGAGTCAGTGAGAGGCGCTAATGAAAGTTAATGATACTTCACTAAACATTACTGTAGAGGATTCAACTTGAGTAGAATTTGCAAGATGACTGCCTCATTTATTGAATCCTAATGCTTCTGACTCTAATGCTGTGTTTGAATCAAATATTTGATGAGAAAAAAAGCTAGAGGATCTAATGGTTTTGGATAGTCGGTTTTTCTAAGTTTCTTTTTTTCTTAGTAGATATTTGATCCAAATACAGCCTAAGAATTTGATTATTGTCCATCATACTAACAACAACAACAACAAAAAATTATTGTAGACCATTTATGATTTTTTATTTGTGAAGTGAATCTTATTCAATAAAATGTAGCTATTTATTTATTTATTTATTTGTTATTTTATTTTGAATATTTTATGTATGCATACAGTCAACATTGGGTAGCTCATTTTAGTGGTAACGATGACGTATTTTTACAAAATAAAAATATTATTAAGTTTCTTACTACTATTTATTTTATATTATAATTACTTTATATAACACCAATGAAATGGAGAATCATAAGAGAATGGATCTTTCAATTTTTTAAAATAGAAAAATAGGAAAAAGGGTCAAATATAAAAATCTCATCCATGCAATCAAGCGACGTCTCTCTCTCTCACTCTCTCTCTCTCTCTCTCTCTCTCTCTCTCACACACACACACACACACACACACACATATATATATATCAAGGTCGATATCATAATTACTTTGTGTTAATTAAGTTTTTTTCTTGAGTCTTTCTATATTATAAATTGACTTTTCAACTTTTCATATAAAAAAAAATAATTGTTTTTTTGTTTCTCTTCGCTAGAGGAATTTGAAACTCCAAAAATTATGGACACAAAATTCGAGTAAAAAATTTTGTCCAAGTTTTAATGAAAATTTATCATAATTCAAAATTTAA
>BRYE01000022.1:18176921-18181921 GCA_030159115.1 Actinidia arguta var. hypoleuca
TTACATAGCTTTGGCACGGATACCCCACTAAGTTTACTATAGAATGACAAGTCGGTAGCAGTGTTCGTCCTAACTCGGCCAGAATTGATACTTGTTATTTTATCCACTTATAATGTCTTACTATTTAAATTAGGAGCATAAAGGTGTTTCGATTGTAGAAATTTCGTGGTCTGTACGTGTTTAACTATTGCCGGTTGCACTTTTCTCTTCTTCTACCTAACTCTTAACAATTGTTAAAAAAATAATAATAACTACTAAAAAAATGCTGTATAGTATACAACCAAGCCGTCATGTTTCGTCAAAACTCCGGCTCGGGCTGGCCCATTTAGAAAATGCCCAGCCCATGGATTAGGATGTTTAGGCCTTGGCGCTGGCTTAAAGTGGGCCATGGATGTGGACACTAAATTTTCTTTAAAACTTAAGATAAATTACGTTTAACCCTCCTCAACTATAGCCTATTTCCGAGTTGCACCACAAAGTATAAACTCGAACACTTAACCCCCTTCAACTATATGAATCCAAAATGATAAAAGTGCCGTTAGCAGAAACTTGAAATTTACCTATTGAAGATATATTTGCCCTTCCATCATCCATTCCACATATTGGAACTAAAATAATTGTGGGATTAAAACTAACAAAATTGAAGTTTTGAATATCAAAGTAAAATCCTATTTAAACTATAAGTACCATTGGTTTAATTTACCCAGTATTTTCTTTTGTAGATAATTATAATTTGGTGAATCTACAATATAAATCACAACTCATTTTAAAGTCAAAAACTATCTTTTGCTATTTATGATTGAAATTCATTTGAATTAATCCAACGGCTAAGATTCACCTGAAATTAATATTTTTTCATTAATTTAACAGTATATATATGGATAAAAGGGACACGTTGATACTTGAATTAATTTGTTAGTAGTTGACTATATGAATCCAACTATATTTAAAATAGGGCGAAGTAAATTTTCAATAAAGATGTAGGGGTGAAAACTATATTTTACTCCTTGAATCTTTCACCTTTTCATAAATGGAAGTAGGTAGTTATTAGATGAATTGCATAGTCACAGGTTATTTTATGATGACCCAAATTTTCTTTGCTAGACCTCAAGAATATAAAGGAGCATTTATTGTTACAGTCCTAGTCATTGAAAAATTTACAGGTATTTAGTGAGGCAAGCCATGATTGTAGAACTTTAGGGTGCATAGGAATAGATCATATGGATTTTGATTACTCAACAAACAAATAATTTAAATTTTGACTTAGTAGTTTGAATAAGGATTTCGACGTTGAGTTTGGGACCTCTCTATTATTATAGATTTAAAATAGATAATTAATAGAAGTGATTAAAAATCTTTCATCCTAAGGATTGTAGTTATACAAAAAGAAAAATGCTAACCACTACCAAATGGATCGTGATGTTAATAAGCAAAAAATATATTAATTTATGTGAAAATCGTATAAATATTCGTAAAACATGTGTAAAATGTGCATTAACCATCCCTCAATGAGCGATGATTAGCAGGACCCATATGAAAAATATATCTCTTTTAACCTCTAATGTACCGTCCACTCCAATTTTACAAGTCACGTATTGTTAATTAAACGTCATTTTTTGGTTGAAATTGAAAACTAATTAAATTCCTTGATTTAAAATTTACGTACACCCAAAATCCAACCTTTTGTAAAAAAAAAAAAATCGGATGTAAGATTTTAGAAGATTAATACGTTATATCTATAATATAAGACACAAATATTTTTTAATGTTCAACATTATCTCTAACTATCTACGGTTAAAATTCATTTGAGTTAATCTAATGACTGAGATTTCACCTGAGACTTTTTTTTTCTTCCCAAAATTAGTTTTTTGAACTTACAATCAAGATTGATTTTGGACTAAATGTATAGTCCGGATTGTTTTCTTCTTACCGCCCAAATGTGTCAATTCAGGTGCAGTTGAGAGAAAATTGTGGTCAAATCTTAGCCCTTGGATGAGCCCTTCAGGCGTCCGATTAAATCTTAGCGTGATGCGCACAATTTCCCTCACAGCGTTGGATGATGGAGTGACGGTACGGACCTTACTCTCCTAATCATTTTACTAAAATTATTTTTTAATCTAATTTTTATGTAAAAATAATAAATTTGTTATTTAATTTAGGACTTTAATTTTTTTTCTTCAATACACCTATTAAACTAAATAAAATTTTGTTACCAAATATTTTGAATCTTTTAAACTATCTCACATATTATCTACGGTTAAAATACATTTGAGTTAATCCAATACCTGAGATTTCATCTGAGACTATTTTTTTTTCTCCAAAAAAATATCATTTTTCTTCTTTTTAAGAGTGTGGTGCCCATAAATGCAATATTTTTTAAAAATTATTATACTTTTTAATTTGTTCTCAAATTTTATAATAATGTATCTTTTTATGTATGCATATAATGTGTATCTTATCTGACGTTTATATCTTATCTTTTTTTTTTTAAGTTATAAAACTCTAACGAGTATTCCTTGATTATATTTTGCGTAGTGTTTGTGGACACGGACAATTACTAGTCAAAATAAGAAGTGAATTGTGAGCAAATTACACTATGCAGCCTTGTACTTTGATTAAAATTCCAATTGTGTTAGTTAATTCATTACTTTGAAAGTCAAGTATCATTGTGATATTTCTGTCTATATTTTGTTTAATTAAAGCCCATGTTGGCTCTGTTTATAATGCCACATAATCATTTTATGTTACTTAATTTAATATCTGAAGAGACATATTGACATTTGACCTAAAGTTTTACATGACTAATGTGAAAGGTGCAAAATACAACTTTTGTAAAAGTGCGAGGATATAAATTGTAATTTACCCTTAAATATTTCAACATAACATTTTTTATGTATTTGAAAAAAAAGGCTTTCGATCGGCCAAAGGTCCATAGTAACTCTTTTCTAACTCAATTGAATAAAAATACCACTCGTACATCTTATACAATTTCTCACTACATCCCAGCTTAAGTCATTGTCAACTCCACCCGCTGCAGGCCGACTAGCAACTGCTTTGGCAAAGCAAATATTCACCGTTGAAAGGCAAAGTGAATATTCACTGTTAAAAAAAAATCAAAAACTGAGTATTCATTGTTTAAAATACAAAAAATAGTAGAATTTTACTTTTCTTGGCTAGCGGTGGCGGTTCTAACGGCATTAGTATTGGTAGTTGTAGCCGCAATAGTAAAAATGGTGAATTTTGCGGCTTTTATTAAAAAATTAATGGTAAAAATGTTCATAAAAATGACTCTTCATTAAATTAGATGACCTTAGGTCATAAAAATTATGGATTTATATTCTTTAGTATAAATTTGATAAACTAATTGTTTTAAGGGGTCTAAGCCATGAATCTATACCTAATTTCTTGGAGGAAAAAAACATTGAAAATTTATGAGCCATGTGAGGTTTTAGTTTAATTAAAATTAGAGGACTGCAAACAGCCACATACTTTTACTTTCTAGAATCTGTTTGCATGGTTGTCATACCTTTCCTTCACATCATTGTTGCACAAACATGATATTCATACGAGGTTCTAGAATGAAGATCTTTTGAAATTGTAATCCCAATCGATGAAATTCTTGTAGAAAACTAATGAGATAAGGATTGCTGCATCATGATGTATAAAATTTTGTTCATTTAATCAAACTTGCAATGGCCCACCTATCAAATTTAAAAGCAACTGTTGGTTAAATTGCACTTTGTAATCTTCCACTTTTATACTCAAATTTTACTTTGCAGGTATTAGGTGAAGTGTCAATGTGCATTTCCGACTGTATCTCATTTAATTAAGGTCCATAGTCTTGAATCTTTCACCTTTTCATAAATGGAAGTAGGTAGTTATTAATTGAATTGCATAGTCATTAGTCACAAGTCAATTTATGATGACCCAAATTTTCTTTGCTAGACCTCAAGAATATAAAGGAGCGTTTATTGTTACAGTCCTTATCATTAAAAAATTTACAGGTATTTTGTGAGGCAAGCCATGATTATAGAACTTTAGGGTGCATAGGAATAGAACATACGGATTTTGAAATGAAGAGCTTTCACATTATTCAACAAAAAACAATTTAAATTTCGACTTAGTAGTTTGGATAAAGATTTCGACGTTAAGTTTGGGATCTCTTTATTATTATAGATTTAAAATAGATAATTAATAGGAGTAATTAAAAATCTTTCATCCTAAGAATTGTAGTTATACAAAAAGAAAAATATTAACCACTACCAAATGGATCGTGATGATAATGAGCAAAAAGTATATTAATTTATGTGAAAAGCGTATAGATATTCGTAAAACACGTATAAAATGTGCATTAACCACCACCTAATGAGCGATGATTAGCAGGGCCCATATAAAAAATATATCTCTTTGAACTCTAATGTATCGTCCACTTCAATTTTATAAGTCACATACTGTTAAACGTAATTTTTTGTTGTTGTTGAAATTGAATACTAATTAAATTCCTTGATTTAAAATTTACGTCCACCCAAAATCCAATCTTTTGTAAAAAAAAAAAAATCGGATGTATGATTTTAGCGGATTAAGACGTTATATCTATAATATAAGACATAAATATTTTTGAATCTTCAAAATTATCTCTAACTATCTACGGTTAGAATTCGATTGAGTTAATCAAATGACTGAGATTTCACCTGAAACTTTTTTTTCCTCCCAAAATTAGCCTTTTGAACTCCCGGTCAAGATTGATTTTGGACTAAATGTATGATCCGGATTATTTTCTTCTTGCCGCCCAAATGTGTCAACTCGGGTGCAATTGAGAGGAAATTGTGGTCAAATCTTAGCCCTTGGATGAACCCTTCAGTCGTCCAATCAAATCTTAGCGTGATGCGCACACTTTCCCCTCACAGCGTTGGATGATGGAGTTACAGTACGGACCTTACTTTCCTAATCATTTTATTAAAATTATTTTTTAATCTAATTCTTATGTAAAAATAATAAAT
>BRYE01000022.1:18184421-18196921 GCA_030159115.1 Actinidia arguta var. hypoleuca
ACTGTTTTGCACTCCACCCTTGGTAAGTAAAATGAAAATTTGTAAATATTTTTCCAAATATTGTAGCGCTCTCAGAAAACTTTCTCGAAGACAGTTTCCAAAAAAAATTGTCTTTTCTATTCTCAAAAAAACCCAAATCTAAAACTATTCCACATATAGATTGGACAAACTAATTCTATAACTATATGAACTAAATGTACTAATGTAACATAATATTGCAGCTCATTGTGTTGCACATAAGTGGAGACATCAACACCATTCTTACACCGGAATACAAAAAGGAACTGAAACGCTATATCTATCTTCATCAGGTGCGTATTAATTCAAGATTCAATGGCGGCTTAAAGTATAAGGGCAAAGAATATAATTGTTTTCAAATACCTGTATTGTTCATAAAATATAATTAATAATACATGTGCGAATTTTTTTAAATTGAAATTGATAAAAAAAATACTACTTAAGATCAATAATATATGTCACAAGAAAATTTAAGTGAATGAACTGTAATATCATTTAAGTCGGCTTTGTTAGTGTTCTTCATTTGAAATGTTTCTAAGTTCAAGTTGCAAATATTTGTCTAATGTAGAATGATGATGGGGGATGGGGATTATACATAGGGGGCCATAGCACCATGATTGGCTCTGCGCTTAACTATGTTGCTTTGCGTTTGCTCGGAGAAGGACCCGATGATGGAGAACACGGGACAATGACGAAAGCCCGGAAATGGATTCTTGACAATGGCAGTGTCACTGGGATACCTTCGTGGGGAAAAACTTATCTCTCCGTAAGAACTGATAACGAAAAAAAATTAGGTTCTTCGCTATTTCATTATTTGCTTATTCAATTACCCTTTTTTTTTCTCTATGCAAATTCATGATCCGAACACAAAAAATAATTCTCTCTCAACAAAGATTAACACATTCAATTTTTGACTGTGATCCTAAAAAATTTGATTGTTGTTTTCTACTTTGTATAGGTGCTTGGAGTGTATGAGTGGGCAGGATGCAACCCGTTGCCCCCTGAATTTTGGCTTTTCCCTTCATTTTTGCCTTTTCATCCAGGTATTTAAAAGGACATAATTTATCTACTACTTCTATATCTGTTTTTGTTTTTTTTTAATTTGTTGTTTGTTTTCAACAAAATTTAGGGATTTTGAGTTAGCATAACGTCTCGTGCCAAAATTTGAGCCCTGCATTTGGTGTCGTTTCATTTTCTTCTCCAATTTCTCTTTTCTAGAAAACTATCCATAATTCTCCCCATAACTATTGCATGGAAAATAGTTTTTGAAAACAACCAACTTTTCAGAAGCACCAAAAAGATACTTTCAGTTTTTCAAAAATTATTTTGGAAAAAGCATTTTTGGAGTCCTCATTTTTTGTTGCAAGCAAAAAAAAATGAAAGCAAAAACGAAGAAAGCGAAAAACAATGCGAAATAGATCATGGATTCTATTACTTGAAACTCTCGTTAAAATGATGTGTTGATGTCATTTTATACCAAAATAAATAAAATAGTTATACCAAAATGATACTTAATGAATTTTCAAATTCTTGGTAATATATATATACATACATATACATACATGTATGTATGTATGTATGTATGATGCAAATATTAATATGCACATAAACGCTCTGAAGGCTTGCTCCTGGTTTCAAAATATTGTCATTTCACACTCTCCATCCCATTCTTGCTTCTGCTTTGTGCGACCTAGGTCTAAACTCTCTAGATGAGTGTATTTGTTTTACTGACTCTATCCTTCTAAAATGCAGCAAAAATGTGGTGCTATTGTCGCACGGCTTACATGCCAATGTCTTATTTGTATGGAAAGAAATATCATGGACCAATCACCAATCTTATTAAGGAAATTAGAGAAGAAATTCACACGAAGCCATACGCTGAGGTCGATTGGAACAAAGCCCGCCATGATTGTTGCAAAGTTAGTCAAAAATCTACCAATTTCTCATTTAGAAAGTGAATTCTTGAACCTTTTAAAGCTTATTGGAGCCTATGATGATTTCTTTTTAGGAGGATCTCTATTATAAGCATACCTTCATCCAAGATCTCCTTTGGGATAGTCTTCACTATCTAAGTGAGCCGATTATGACCCGTTGGCCCTTCAACAAGATCCGAGATAGAGCTATTAGGAAAACGGTTAAGTACATGCGTTATAGTGCAGAGGAGACTAGATACATCACCACTGGATGTGTTGAAAAGGTAAGAACGGTAAAGAAGATCTTTTAACTTTGTTTCCAAACTAATTGTAAACGAGAAATGAGTGTAATATTGTTTCTTGTTGTAGTGTATACAAATGATGTGCTGGTGGGCCGAGAACCCGAATGGTGATGAGTTCAAGCACCACCTTGCCCGAGTTTTCGATTACTTGTGGCTTGCCGAAGATGGAATGAAAATGCAGGTTTATGCTATGAAAAAGCTATAAAAACTAGTTTATTTTCATTTTTAGCTAGAAACATGATTCGCATACTTAAAAAAATTGTAATCCAAAAGCTTGCCATTTTAGCTTAAAAAACCTAAAAATAAGCCTAAAAAAACTAACTTTCTAGAAACCCTTGTTTTGTATTAAATTACCTTTTGTTAAGATGAAATCAACTTCACTTTTGTGGAAATCTCAATCATTGCTTGGTAAATAATTTTTTCGGCAAGTACCTACTAATCCGGGGATCAATCCGAATGTCTACTAGCGGGGCTCTCGATTAAAGTCAGAAAAAAAGCTCCATCTGAATTGGTCTAACTCGGTTATTGGTAACACGTAATAAATTTCCAACCTAAGACCTTGAAGAGCAGCAAACCTCCAAGTCCAAGACATAGAGCCCATGCCAAGCTGAGGGTTGCTTGCAGGGGTGGACCCAAAGAGGGTCTAGGAGGGGAAACAGCCCCCCCTGACTTTCCAAAAATTACAAAATTTGTTTTAGAATTTTTTTTTTTTTGCATTTTAGCCCCTCCTGAAATATATTAAAATTTTTTTTTACACTTTAGCCCCCCTAACTAAAAATCCTGGCTCCGCCCCTGGTTGCTTGCTATATATGTTATAGGAGAGATTTTCAAAGTACTTAATTTTGTTTAATTACAGGGTCTAGGAAGCCAGACGTGGGACACATCTTTTGCCACTCAGGCACTTATAGCAAGCAATATGGTTGATGAATATGGGGATACTCTTAAGAAGTCACACTTCTTCATAAAAGAATCACAGGTTTAAAGCAGTTTATTTTCTTCTGTCCTTTTTTTTTTTTTTTGTAAATGCTCCATTTCTCTCATTTAAATTGTTTCTCCAAATTTGAATGAAGATCAAACAAAATCCAACTGGGGATTTTGAGAGCATGTACCGACAACTTACTAAAGGAGCGTGGACTTTTTCCGACCCGGATCAAGGTTGGGCTGTCTCAGACTGCACAGCAGAGTCACTAAAGGTAACTAATCTAGCTTCGCATTATAAATTGTTCCCATTCAGAAGTTGTCACAAACAGAAACTAAAACCATTTTTTTTTCAGTGTCTACTACTATTTTCGCAAATGCCTCTGGAAATCGCTGGTGAGAAAGTTGACACCGAGAGGTTATATGAGGCAGTAAATGTTCTTCTACACCTACAGGTACAATATACACATTCCAGTAAATTTTTATCACAGGACGATTTGGAATTGCTTACAAATTTGGAAGTTGTGACTATTTTTTTTTGTGTGCTTTTTTCTTCGTGTAGAATCCTGATAGCGGTGGTTTTTCAGTTTGGGAAGCAGCTGTTCCATTGCCAGCTTTAGAAGTGTTGAATCCTTCTGAATTTTTTGCTGACATTGTTGTCGAGAAAGAGTAAGAACTAGGTCCTTTTATTTTACTTCGTTAGCATTTATAAGCTTTTCTGTGAAATTTTTCTGGGTCTAGATCAATAGCGTTACTGTTATCATTCCGTTTAAAAAAAATTTCCACCATAAACTGAAACTTTTTTTAATTACCTTGTTCAATTGGCTTGCCTAGGCATGTTGAGTGCACTGCTTCTGTAATCCAAGCTCTCGTAATGTTCAAGCGTTTACATCCAGAACACCGGGAGAAGGAAATAGACATTTCCGTGGCAAAAGCAATCCGTTTCCTCGAGGGGAGTCAATGGCCAGATGGATCTTGGTGAGTTCATTTCACTTTCCAATTCATCTCAAAATTCAAATTCTCTATTGTATTTGTGGGAAAGAAAAACTAAATGAATGGTTTGTTGTATTGGCAGGTATGGTTTCTGGGGAATTTGCTTCATCTACGCCACGTTTTCCGCGCTAGGAGGGTTGGCTTCGGCTGGACAGACTTACAACAATTGCCAAGCAGTACGGAGAGGGGTCGAGTTTTTGCTTGCGACACAGAATGAAGAGGGAGGTTGGGGAGAGAGCCACATATCTTGCCCATCCATGGTAATAAACCCCCATAACTAAATGTTTTCTTCTTCTTTTTTCAAATATCCCATGCTTACAAGGTCGAAATTCCTAAATTGGTATGCAAAATATGCATTCACAAAAAAAATAAAAAATAGGGACGGGAGAATCAATGGAAAGAATAGATCACACCAATAGCAAAAATCATGTGCTTTATTTTCCTTCTAGTTTTTAGCAATCACTTAACCATTTTTCGTCGGGCATGAAACAGAAATATCAACCGTTGGAAGGAAACAGAACAAATCTGGTACAAACAGCATGGGCTATGCTCGGTCTAATTCACGGTGGACAGGTTAGTATCGACTTAAAATTGTCAAATTTTGAATCCAAAATCGAAACTTAATTCAACTATTAAGTTAATATTTTTCGTTTATTCATGTTTTTCTTTTCAATTTGCTAGGCTGACAGAGATCCAACGCCTTTGCATAGAGCAGCTAAGCTGGTGATTAATGCACAGATGGAGGATGGTGATTTTCCACAACAGGTAATTTTCCCTAGTAAAACACTCCTTTTCTTTCTAAGTACTTTAGATTTTCTTATGTTGATTTTTTGAAAATATTTTTTTTTCTTAAAATGAAAATTCCCAGCATAGGAAATTACCGGAACCTACATGAAGAATTGTGTTCTACATTATGGACAATACCGGAATATTTTCCCAACGTGGGCACTTGGAGAGTACCGGAAGCACATTTGGCCCCAGAAAGCATAAATTTGCATTATGTACAATACCTAAACATTTTTCCAATGTGGGTATTGGAAAATACCGGAAGCACGTTTAGCCTAATAAGTAATAAATTCCATTTGTGTCAATCATTGCGGCCGCATTGAAAGTTGTGTGTGAATAACAAATGCAAAATAATACATTGATAGATAATATATTTCCTGTATTTGTGTAATTTTTTGTTTGTGAATCTCTTGTATCAAAGTCTTTTGAAAGAAACAAGCTTTATGTAAAAAAAAAAACTGGTTGACACGAAAGCAACAACGTTCCAAACTGCTTTTCTATGAAAACTTAATACAAACCCTAATTGTATAGTGCCCAAAAGAATATTATACTCTTATGTTCCAAGGCTATTTCTACCAAATGTGGGATCTATTACGTAATCCGCTCTCTACATTCACAGTGGTTTAGTTTATTGACACACGTTTTAGAATATAATACTAAACACTCATTTGTTGTGTTTGAATCAAGGATTTGGAGAGAGAAAAGAAAAAAAAAATAAAAAATAAAAAAGTTAGAGGATTCAACTGTTCGGCCTTATTTGAGTAAGTTTTTTCTTTTTTTAAATGCCTTGGGTTCTGAGTTTTTTTGAATTTAACAAAAAAAAGTCGTTTGATCAAAATTTTATATATTTTATATTTCTCTTGATGAGAGGAGTCCGAAAATATAATTTCTTTTAGTAAATTTGAAAAAAAATATCACTAAAGACAAACAAAAATATTTTTATCCCCAAACAAAAATCCTAAAAGTGGTTTAGTTCCGTCTTTAATGAACTTTTTTTTAAATTAAATAAAAAATTTTACATTGTTGGATTTTTTTGTCAAGAGGAACTAAAAAAGTATAAAATTTTGATCAAACGATAAAAAATATTTACTAAAAAAAAAATTAAAGCAGTTAAAAAAACCAAAAAAAATTGAACCACAAACAAGGCCATCATCTTCATCTCTCGTCAAAATAATAATAATATTAATAATAATAGACCAAAGAGTGAACAATATCTTCCCAAGATTGAAGATTGTTGGACCAAGATTTTTGTATTTGTATTTCCTAATTTGTCTAAATGAAAGGGATTGTGGGTTTGTTGTTGGTGATGCTCTTAACCCCCAAACTATCGCTTTCGCTCTAAATTTTTAGATTTATTGCAAAAATACGCTACTCTAGCAGCATGGGGCATTTTAAATTGTGAATTTAGAAATATTCCTATGAGTTCTCATATTGTTAATCTTTCCATATATGATGTAAATTCTATTGGGACATAGTTAAATAATTTCACATTGCTTGTGGATCACTTCTCAATACTTTTCGAATCATATTATTCTTAAATAATACGAATCGAGTTAAAATCTTGCTTTCTATATAATTTGTGTTGAACAAATGTTGAGGTCGAAAATATAATTTTTTCGAAAGCCTACTTGGAGTGCTTTCAAAAAAACTTTTTCTACCTTCATCATGTATGTGTTAATTAAAGATCCGATAGTAGCTTGAAGTGTAAAGCCAATAAAGTCATCCCTAATTTTAGAAGGGATCTACTAACAACTGGAGAATGAGTATTGTTGTTGGATATCGATGCACTTTCACATATTTTAATACACTTTGATCATGATTATTTATACACTATTTACGGATATTAAGGCACATTTTGCCTATTAACCACCGCACCTTGAACGGTGGGTAGCATTTTCCATTTTAGAATACCCCAAAATTTATATGTTTATACATTTAATTATAATTTGTTCATTTAAAAGGCCCAAAACTATTAAAAAAAAAGTTATATCTACACTTTTATACAATGTGTAGATATAGCTTCCCAAACGAAAGTAATCTGTAGGATGTCCATGTCTCTCTCTCCACAAGGTGCAGCTAAATCTAATCAATTATGCATGCTCTATACTTCTCTCTCTTTTAAGTCTTATAAACATTACAAATAGGTGAAGGTATTCCAATTGATGTACTAAAATGTATAGAAAGATTATACGAGTACTGATTTCAAATATATGTATTGTTCGTAAATATACTGTAATATCATTTAAAAGCAATATGTTAGCAAAACTTAAGTAGAAAGCTTTATCTAGAATTTTGCATATCAAAAAGGTTAAAAAATATTTTTTAATTGAAAACAATATAAAGGCCAAATTTTATTTTTTTTTCCTCTCGACCTCGTATGTTCTTGTGTCGGATTTGTCAAGATCCAAACACAACCTTAGCGTTCTACATTTGAAATGTTTCTAAGTTCAAATTGCAAATATTTGTCTTATGTAGAATGATGATTGGGGATGGGGATTATACATAGGGGGGCATAGCACCATGATTGGCTCCGCGCTTAGCTATGTTGCTTTGCGTTTGCTCGGAGAAGGATCTGATGATGGAGTCACTCTAGAAAAAGTATGGATTAATTGATTTCACTGGAAAAAAAATTATAATAATATTTCTAATAGAATTTTGATCTCATAGAAAAATAATAATTTATCATAAATTCTATAAATTTGATAACTTTGACCCGCTAAACATTAGTTCTGATAATTTTGATCTCCATAAAAAATTAGTAATTTGTCCTAAATTCTATAAATTCTATAATTTTGACTCCGCTGAACATATGTTCTGACAATTTTGACCTACGTGAACCTAAGTTTTGACACCGCCCCTGACGATGACGAAAGCCTGGAAATGAACTCTGGACAATGGCGGTGTCACAAAACGTATCTCTCGGTTAGAACTGATAGTTTGAAGAAAAAAAATTACCTCCTTCATTATTTGCTTATACTTTTAAACTTTATCCGAATTCATTTTATTTTAATAAATGGATATATAATTAGAATTTTGACATTTTAAATTTTGAATTAGGAAAAGCCATACGGTTTGTTTCTTTTTTAAAAAATAAATAAATAAATAGGCTAAAAAAAAGTAACATTTTTTATTTCACACAACTTCCCATTCAATAGGAATTTTGTTTGATAGATCTCGAGGAGTAGGAAATACATAAATTTTATGAAAAATAAAAGTTTACTGCAAAAGTTATAATAGTTTAAAATCTAAAGCACAAAAAACAAAAATTAGATACCACCATGAACATGGAAACTCCCATTGTTTAGGACTCCCTTCATCAGTTCATTTATATGGGCACCCCATTAGTGCTGCCCTATCAATCCCCTTCCATCTGCAACAATCTCCCTTATTTTTATTTGAAACATTATCAAGATTCCCTTTCCTATATACTATATATGGTGTCCGGAATAAAATATTAAAAGAAACCCTATTTAAGGCATCTTCAATAATTTTGCCCATAAATTAACATTGTTTAGATCTGATTCATGAAATATAGAATCTTGATAATAGTTTCAAAAGTTAGATAATTCAATAATATTTTAAAAACTGTAAGCGATATGGTTACAGAAACGTCAAGGAGATTAGTGAAATTTGTTCGTTTTAGTTTATAGGTAAAAGAGGTACTGATCAAAAAAAAAAATACTTAATTACAAGGCTTTAGGATACCAAGTTCTGCCACGTCGAGCCTATCTGACCTCACTATAGGAAAGTTGTACAAATGTTGTTGAGTTGGAACCGTGAGTTTGATTGTTACGAAACCTCAGTTGAATATTCCGTTGTTGTATTGAATACAAATACCATAAATTATCATTGTTTAATTTTTTTTTAAGATTCTTTCCTAATTTCTTCGAGCCGAAAGTAAGTTGCCCTAAACTAAGTTTCCATATTGCATTACCTAGTCATGGCTCTAATTGTTTACTACTTAATCCACAAGGTACTTGAACAAATCATTATGCGAATCTACATTTGTCCCAGTGGTCGGCGCGTACAAGCACACACCGAGCTGCAGTCTATCCAGTGAGAAGACAGTTAACGCTTCAAGACACGCGCCAAGTTGTGTCATATAAAGTCAGCATTGCTTTCTTTCAAAGATACGGATATTCACTCTAGTGAAACCTACACTCTCACTCTCTCTATATACACACTTTTCAGTAATCTAACTTGATCGTTGGAGATTCATTTTTTAGAAACAGTTTCGGCAGCTATTCTCACTGTTTCTGTATTGCAGCTAGGCATTGGCCGACTGATAAATAACTACAGCCACCCACTCAGCCGTACGACCATCGCATGTGTTTATCCTCGATTTTATTTCTTTTATTTTTGTAAGTTTCATGGCTCTAATTGTTTACTCAGGCTTAATCCACAAGGTGTAGTGCTTGAACAAATCATTATGCGAATCTACGTCTGTCTCCTCTAACCAAGTTTCAAGAAAACTTCCATGAAGCAAAGTTGAGTGTGGCTTTCCAAAAGCATCCTCCTCAAATTATGCAAATGAAAGGGTCTCACTAAAGTATGAAAGCACAATCATTCATCCTAAACATGGTGGGAGGCTAATCATGACTCAATTAATCCCCTAATAATAGAATTGTTGTAGCAAAGTTAACCATCCTCCCCTTCCGGGCGGGCATAAACACTAAATTTACATTAAAATTTAGGATAAGTGACATTAAAATCCCCCTCAACTATTGCCTGTTGCCGAGTTACACGTCTAAAGTATAAGCAGGATTTTACTTTGATCTTCAAACGTCAGTTTTGTTAGTTTTAATCCCACAATTATTTTAGTTCCAATGTGTGGAATTGATGATTGAAGGGAAAATAGATCTTCAATAGGTAAATTTCAAGTTTCTGCTAACTGTGCTTTTATCATTTTGGATTCATTTAGTTGAAGGTGGGTTAAGTATCTGAGTTTATACTTTATCAGTGCAATTCGAAAATAAGATATAGTTGAGGGGGATATAATGAAATTTATCCTAAAATTTGTTTTTTATTTGTTGCTTTGGTGCGAGGGATTGACTTTTTTTTTTGTTCATTAGGCTCAGAGACAGGGACTGCCCATAACAAATGGACGGACTCGAGCCTCGCTCGGAGCTAGCCTCAGGCGAATTGGGTGGATAGCGGCCTCTCGCCAAATTTACGCCCCTACTCATAATACAGAAGCAACGTTGGTTGAACAATTTCGTACATTGTAAATAATATATTACAATCATTTATGATAATCCCTCTAATTTAGGCATGTCAATAGATAGAAAAATTTCGAATTCATTAACAAAAAATTGATATGAAAATTCATATAATACGAATTCGGTTGATTCGTATTTCTTGGATCGAATTTGAATATCTAAATCCAATCAGCTTTTTGAACTCGATTGGAGACTTTTTTAATTTTTTTTCTCCCATTTTAAAAATTATATACTTCGGATCGAATATCCATAAAAACAAATTCAGATAAAGATTAAAATAAATGAACTTACCTAATTCAAATTTTGATCAGATTCAAATTTTTACAAATTTAATTTAAATGTAATCTATTGATAAGCCTACCAACAAAGAAACATAAGTCATACCTATTACGAATCGCTTCTTCGAGTAGCTTATCCAGGAAATGCACTCTTTTACTTGTTTTACAATGATGCCATCTATTGTTAAAAATTTATGGTGTGAATGAAATGTTAAATGGCTGCAGTTTTTAGTTCTTAATGACAGCAGTTTACTGCATTATTTGGAGTCATAAGTAATTTTTAATGGTTGTTACGATGGTAATCATAACTACCTTCATAATAGGGTTTTATGGTTGGGAGTTACGAGAATTGAAGAGTCATTCCTTTCTTCTACAAGTAGATGAGTTGCTTAGATAGAAAAACACATTAACATAAAGCATAAAAAAATATTTTTTGAGTTTAGAGAGAAATACAGACAAAGTAAAAGTTTGTCAAGACTGCTACAGTAATATTTCTATAATTCGAGGTTCAGTCGTTGTATCTTGAGAGGAAGATGTCAACAACAACCTACAACACTCTCGGTAAACAGCTAATCTTTTTTAAGAAAATTGCGATTGCAGGACCTGTTTGTATTTCTATCTATTTAGTTTCTGCATTTTATTTCTGTAGTTGTTCAATCGGTTGAAGCTTGTAATTTCAGTTTATGTATTTAAATAAAATTATTATTTAGAATTCTATTTGTTGCCGAATCAATTTTTTTCCAATATCTTCTAAAGTTTAGGTCTAGTTTGTGATAAATAAATTTTTTATATTATTTTTGTTTTTGATGGATTTATTTTAGTTTCTGTTCAATTTTCTTTTAACTTTTTAGGTATGCGTTGATTAAAAGAATATATAGAAACTGGGAAAAAAATATACCAAAAGTCACGATAGACAAAAATATATATTTTTATTTTCTCAATTCATCTAATCAATAAGAATTAAAAAAAGAAAAAAATCTTAATCAAAAGATGAAAAATATTCATAAAAAAATAATAATTTAGATAAAAAAAATCCTTATTTTAAAACGTCTTCATTTTTCATATAATCTTTAAAATAATATTATTTTGTACATTTCAAAAACACTACCAAAAAATCACATAAAAGGATGTGAACTCCCTCCTAGCTAAGCACCTATCTTTATGCCCCAAGGCTGCCCCCTCTCTCTCTCTCCTCCGTGGCAAAGACGCATGCACATGGTAGCAGACGTGTAACTGGGCCCCACATTTGATACATCCCCACTAGGACGCGTCATTTGGTGCCCAAAAGCGAACGGACCGCCGAGTTACAACAAACCCTCTGTACCCTAGATGGCTAGATCCTCCATGAGAGGACCATTTTGCAACTAGTTAGATCCCCGAAATTCCTTTATGTGGGCCCATTACATATGTTGGGCTGCATGTGAACCACGTTGGCTGATGGGTGCATGGTGGATATAAGCACGTATTTTTTATATGGACTTTCAGGTTCAATTATTTAATCAGAATTATTCGTGAAAAGTGTTGGTCGAATAGATCATTCATAACAAATTAATTAAATTGATTGACTTAATTAATTTTTGTTTTTGAAAAATTAGACGATAATTATTATTTTATCACGTAGCTATCGATAAATGACGAACGAGATTTTCGTATGAATTATGTATGTACTGTGAAATGAACAACTCTAATCCCCTTATTGAACCCGATACAGTCTCACAGCCTCAATCCTTTCAATATAAGCAAGTATTGACCTAATGGAGATGGCTGGAGGCGATTACCCCTCCAGAATTTTTAGAAGACCCCAAATTTACAGTAGTGTTAGCTATTATTATTTTTAAATTATGTTGGTTTGTCATCCCAGGATTAAAATTAATTATATTGTATTTTATACATAAATTATAAATTTTATATGTATATTCGGGTTTCAAAATAAAAATCCTGTCTCGTATAAGGCGGTCCCTACATGACTTCACAAAGAAAATCAAAAGCTCCTTTGAGAAAAGGGTGGCAGTGAGACCCGTGCTGACGGTTATGGTAAGGGAATAAAGCTGGTTGCAAGATAAAAAAATAAAG
>BRYE01000022.1:18201921-18209421 GCA_030159115.1 Actinidia arguta var. hypoleuca
ATCTCAAAGCTTTCTCCTTCTGTTGATTTTAAATTTGATTACGCCCAACTTTGACTTGCTTTTTTTTTGAGATTTTTTAGTATTGCTTTGGTTTTGAGTGTTTTCGTATTTAATAAATTTTTGTAATCGTTTGAGTAATATTTTATAATTTTTTGATTTTTTTTGACGAGATGGGTCTAAAACTATAAAAACTTTCATCTAGTTATGAAAAAGCACACTAAATACAAAAAAAAAGAGAGAGAGAGATTTTTACCTAACAAATTAGTTATTTTTTGTTTTTAGTGTTTTTTTTCCTTCTAAATTTGAATAATTTTTTTCATTTTCAGATTCAAGAGGAAACGAAAAATTATAAACTTTTAATCAAACGGTGAAAAACGTTCACTAAAAAGCAAAAAATTTAAAAACCACCGCCTACCGGATAATTAAAATACTTCCACGTTTTTGACCCATATACCAAGAGTACGAGCACACGTGGGAGGGCATATCGAGAATATAAATAATAATATTATCCCTCTTTCTTTTACGATGTATACCAAGTTTTCTCTCTTTTTAAACGCTTAAACTTTTAGACGAGAGTTGCTGGTCATTAATAATAGATCCCCAACTAATGAAATCTTGATTACATCCCTAAATTTGTATAAGAATATTGTAATTGATCAGTTTATCTCAAATAGTTGTACCATTTCATTTACAAGGAGAAGGTTCAAGTTCCGAGCTTATAATTAAGCATTGAATATCCACTAGTAGTGATTTAATTTACTAATTCACTAACATCAAAACATCAACACTATATAAGCTAGGTCGTTTGTGTTAAGTTGGAACATTATGAAGTACTGACGGTATGTGGAATTAATCTAGATTCCTTCATGTTGCAGAGTTCTTTATATTTCCAAGATTCTTGTGATTTTTGTTTTTGTTTTCACTCGTATCATATCAAATCTTGTACTATAGATCTCAATTCTTGATACGCAGGAGAGAGACAAGTTGGACCAAAAGCACCCTTTAGCTCTAGTAAAATAAGTGGCATTACCCAGACCATGCATGTGATCTGAATAGTAGAAGAGAGAGAAAAAGAAAAGTATTGCATCATAAAGGGCCTTTGAGAAAGGCACTCAAGTCATCAACCCTATGGGATAACATTTTTAGCAACTCAATAATTTCCATGATGTTTGTGGTGGGTATATTTGTGGATCATATTCAGAACTGTTGGAGTGTTACTCCCAGATCGTTTGGCGTTGAATGAGTTAAAACTTGTGATAATGTTGAGATATTTTTACTTAATAACTTAAGTTTTTTAGGTGGATGTAAAATTTCACATGGTATCAATAATAGATTATGTGTGATTAAATCTCATCGCCTACCTACTATACTTACACGTATTTGGCCTTTTAATAGAGGAAAATCTAATTACAGTTGAATGGAAATGTTAAAAATCTAATTATAAATAACAAAGTTGCACATCTCCCTAAAAATTTAAATACATCTAACAAGAAATTGCATGTGAGGGTAAGTGTTAAAATATTCGTCCAAATTGCTCTGAGTGTTGAATGGATTATGATTCTATGTCTTAATAGATTAATGGTTGAGTGTTAGAGTATTAGCTCCATCTGAAACGAGTTATGACTTATATAATGTTAGTGTTAATCCCATATACTTGGGTGTTAAATAAGTTATGATTTACTCCTATATAGTTGGGATTCATATAAAGTTTGACAAGTACCATATGATGTACTATTTTACATAGCCTAATCATATGTCTTATGAGTGACCAAGCAGGTGATGTTATGATACCACATCGAAGGTATTTAAACATGGTAGATCAACCTAACATTATTTGTTGAATTTTCCATCTCTCTCAAAACCATGAAATAAGAAAGGAAAAGGAACTACATGATCATTCTCTTAATGAATCACTAGAATTGGAACACCACCATGTCCTTCTTAGCTGGTCAATGCTATCTTTTCCCTTTTGCAATGTGATCTAAAGGGACAATTTGAGATAGATATCATAAAGAAGAGGGTTATAAAGAATATGCACTCTTTTCTTAAAGGCATTTTGGTGTAAAAGAAGAAGCATCATGGATCACAAAAGGGTGCATGGAAACTAGAAAGGACCATAGACAGATGCATGAATTAATTGGAAGGTTGGGTAAATTACAAACTTCTTGTGTTTGCTCAAAGCCATGTATCTTTCCAAGGAATCTATTTGCTTTAGGATGGTTTTACTTGTAAGCAGTAGTGATTCTATTTGTCAATACCCAGCTTTGTATTCACGAGATCGCTAGTTCGAGCCCCCTCAAGGCTACTAGAAGTTTTTTCGGCTATTAACTTCAAAGCTCTCAAATTAGTGTCTTCGAATCAAATTAGGTTGGGCGGAGATATTGGGCTATCAAAAAATGGTTCTATATCGAAAAAGGAGGCACAAAATGCCTGGTCATGTGTGCATGGATTACTGTAGAAGATGTCACTAGCTTATAAGATAAGTGAGCTAAAAGATTGAAAAGCAAGAATGGCTATGACTCTTCCTTTTCCTTTTCCTTTTCCTTTTCTGTTTTTTGGTCTTTTTATTTAGCGCGGTGTATGAGTTTATCTGTAGTACAGATTCATGAAGCTACGATTCTACTAGTGTTGGTAGAGATATAAAGTGTTTCAATGTTCTATGGTCCCCAAGCGAGTACTGTGCATACATAGGGATTGAGCTCATGTAAATGAAAAGTTTTGATACTTAGTAAGATGAAGAACTTAAACTAGGATTATTTAACTTAAATTTATGATTTAAGTTGCTTTTTTCCCTTTTAAGGGCAATTTGGTAATTTTCCATGCCAAAAAAGGTTAAATACCCTTCTTAGAATTTCAAAACGGGCCAAAATGAAATGAGAGGAAGCGAAAGAGAGAGAATTAAATTGAATTACAATCGATAATTAAAGTAAGCGTGACACAACCAACCAATAATATACATACACTAGTTCATTTGAAAAATCAACAGTTGCTATGTCTACTTATATAGCATGATTCATTATGTCTACATGGTATTTTGTAATTGGATTGTGATATAATTTAATCTAGTTATAGTACTAATATATTGTCAATAATGACGTGGTATTATTATTGTAATGAATCTTTCATCCATTAGCATTCATCTTCTATTTTTATAGGAAACGAAAAAACTACTTCTAGTTAGAGCTGAGGAAGAACCTCAGTTGTAAATTTGCCAATTAAATAAATAGCATTTAATGTATCTATTTATCAAATCACAATCAAAGCAGTAAATGATGCAGTAAATAAAGAACACCAGATATCCATGAAAAATCCAAAGTATGAAAAAAAATCACAGGATCAAGGTAAGAAAGCATTATAAACAAAGTAATGGATACAAGAATTCCTCACAATCTTATCGTGAATTTACACATCCGAATGTCAAACTCGTTACAAAATCCTTGTGAATTGCCTTTGTGCAACTCTTCGTACGCCTCGACCTCTTCAACCAACTCGGAGTCCATCAGGTCTCCAATCATGCCTACGAACTCATTCAAATGATTTGTTTTTTGAGGTTGAATAGAAAAGAAAAACCCTCAAGAGCACATCAATGCGAGATCAATAGATCTTGCAAAATCCTCTTGAATTCATAAATCCTAGTCTCATATACTTAAAAAATGGAGCTCTATCGGGTAAAAAGTCCAACCAATCATTATATAATAACCCTGAAACGCAAAGCCTCCGTCACTAGTTGGCTCACAGGCTGGGCAAGGGAAGTCCCATCAGAAAGTGGCGCTCGCGAGTGACTCGCGGGATGGGTGAGCGACATGTTGCACTAAATTGCACTTTTTGCCCCGTAGTTTCAAAAATGCTCATACCAAAATTTCACTTTTGGCCTCATAGTTTCACAAATGCTCATACTTTTCAGATGCTATAGATTTGACCATAATGCTTATTCAAATGACAATCATAGGTGCAAATTCACATACTAACACTCAAAAGAATACTAGGGGAGAAATTAAAATTAAAAAAATTTAAAAAAAAATACCTCACACATTAACAAGCCCTATGGGAGAAATTTTAATCCCAACAAGAGCACCTCCAACAGTTTCCCCATACTCGTTTTCAAGCCAATTTGGGGAGTGACTTCACATAGAGCTCTAATGGAACAACCGTCATAGGACCCTCATTTTTTAGGGCGTTATAGCCCATTTCCACATTTGAAGAGTTATTGTAGCATTTTTAAACATAAAAAATATCTTCCCCTCTCTCATAAAATCCTTCATTTTCTCCTCTCTCTCCTCCAAGCTCAAAATTTACCAAGTTATAGCTTGTTTCTAACTATATTAGTACTATTAATTTTTCGATCCGTTTACAATTGATTTACTTACTTTTTTGGGTCGGGATAATTGGTATTTTGCTTCTAAAAAGATTTATAGAAAATAAAAACAAACTTGCTTCCTTTTGTCTTTCTATATTTTTGGTCTGCAAGTTCCAATTTGGACAATATATATGTCCAGTAAATTTACCAAGGCCCACTAATGGGATGAGAACCATAAGATCCGTGGGCCAAGAACAGTGCTTTGAATAGCCCAATGACTAATAACAATGACCCAGGCATCTTGGGCTTAAAAGTCTCCAATCTCCAGCCATTTGTCTAGAAAATAAATAAATAAATAAAAGAAAATGGCTATATTTATTTTTTTCAAAATATTAGTTTCGCTGATGGTTTTTTTGAACTTTTTCAAAAAAAGGATGCGTTTTTTTATAAAATATTAATAATATGTCTTCAAGTTCTCAAAAAATAATTTTTAAAAAAAATAAATAATATATAAAAACCAATGAATGTTTATGTTCTCAAAAAAAAATAATTAAAGAAATATTCTGCAAAGCCCTTCGGCTGTGTTTGGAAAGTTAGAGATGGTTAAATAATTTTATTTCTTTTTTTCTCCTCAAATCCAAATCTAAACAATAAAATTACTAAAAAGAGGCAACCCAATATCACTACAACTCCCAATTTCTTACCACACCCACCTCTGCCCTTTCCCCAAAATCCGCCAACATCTCCGCGGTGGCCACTCGCCACCATTGTCACCACCCTCAACCCACTTTCCAATCCTACTGACAACCTTCATTTCTATCCTCCCAACCTCCCCAATCCCTATTATAGAAAATTTAAACTTCTGATAAATTAAGGGGCACAATCCCATCTCCATGATATGGACCCCACACATAGTGATGACAATTTCATCCACCCCACCCCGCTCCCTGTCCCGGTCAGGGTGAATTTTTGGGGGGTTCAGGATTCGGTTCGGATTTAGAGATAAAAAAAAAATGAAAATGGGGCGGGGACGATTTTGTATACTCTCACCCCGAAACCGCCCATAATTAATATTATTTTATATTTTTATCCTATTATAATAATATATTACTAATATACCTATATTATATATATTCTTACCATTTTTGCACTCACACGCCACACCTATCTCTCTCTCTCTATTCACTCTCTCTCTCTCTCACACACGCCACCTAATTATCTAAAGGACTACAGCGACTGCTCTGAGGCCCTAAGGATGGTTGCCCCTCTCTGCACAGCCCAGGTTTCAGAATGAGGATATAAATCAACTCCTCTCTCTTTCCCAAATCAACCATTTGGTGTAACTCTATGTTTGCACGCAGCTTTGCACGCCACTTATCTCTATATTTCAAAATGCAGCTCTGCAGAAGACAGAGGTTTTGATCTATTGTATGTTTATAGAGCTAAACATACTGCAGAAAGCTATTATATGTGATTTGGTTTTGATCAACTCTAAATCACTCATGGGTTCTCTTCGATTTTGTATGCACAGCTGTGTGTTACTCTCAGGATTTGGGGTTACAAATCCCAATTTATGCATTCCAGAAAATTCGAACCATTTGGTGTTCATTGCATATTGTGAATGGTAAGGTGACTATTTTCTTTCTTGTGTTCATGTTTTTGAATTTTATTTTCTTACCTAATTTATGCATTCCATAAATTTTGAGCCATTTGGGATGATCTAGGTTATGCTTTACATGGAGTTAGTGCTTGTTGGCCTAATAGGCAACCCAAGAGGGGAGTAAATTGAATTTTTCAAAATTAATTATAACTTGAGATTAATTAAAATTAATCTAATTAATAAAAATAGTAATCTAAGTCATATGCAAAGCAATGAAATAGGTAAATGCAATATATAATAGAGAACACCAAGATTTATCGAGGTTCGACCACAACGAGTGATATACATCCTCCCAAGACCTCCGCAAGATCTTCTTCCACTATTTGCAATCAACATTACAATGTGGGGCTGATTTTCAAAATGTTCAGCTCACTTTTACATAAAGAACTTGTTCCCAAATTCTTTCAAGAGATTTTGTTCAAGACCATCTCAATCTTTCAAGTGTTTTTGTCCAAGTTACACTCAAAATTTCAAGAATAAGAATAGATGGAGTTTTTACAAGTGGAAACAAACTCTCTCGGTAGAGTAGATAGGAATGGAATCACACAATAAAGGCTAACTCTTGAAGACAAAAAGAATTTCTCAAAAAAATGTTGAATTTAAGGCTCTTTGATAATCAATTGATTGTTCAAAGTAGTCTTTTGTTATGTTTAAAGACCCTTGGAGCCTTGTATATAATGGCTTGAAGAAGATTGAATCGTTGGTGGTAGTTGTGGTGCATTAAATGCTAGTTCAGAGCACTCTGCGTTCAAAAATTGAGCCTTTAGGTGTCGATACTTTTTTCAAGTGTTTACACTTTTATGAACATGTGTCAACACTTTGCTGTGTCTGAACCTTCTGATCACATGTGTCAACACTTCACTAAATATTTGTCGACACTTCAAACCTTCTTCCTTCAGTTGAAACACACTGTCTCCAGGGGTCGACACTTTTTGAGTCATGTGTCAACACTTGATCATCCGACTTCAAAAGTTTGGCTACTGTCTACATGTGTCGACACTTCCTATAACTTAAACACTATATTCAAGTGTCGACACTTTTTGAGTCATATGTCAATACTTTCTGTAGCTTTAGACACTGTTTCCATGTGTTGACACTTTAATTCCAGATAACTCATTTTTCATGGGTGTCGACTCTTTTATCCATATATGTCAACACTTATCTTCCCAAATTTGAATAGAGCTCACTGTCTTCAGGTGTCGACACATCGTCGACACTTCAAGCAGGATGTGTCGACACTTCATTCCCAGATTCAAGTCTGTTTTCATGTGTCGACACTTTGAAATCATGTGTCGACATTTCTCGTCAGTCTTCAAAAATTTGGTGTTTTGAGCACCGATCACTTCAAATTCTTCAAGATGTCTTCTCCATGAATATGTTTGATCTTTAATATCTTTAATCCGGTGAGATTCGTGATTTTCTCCTTCATCTGCCTAAGACTTTATCAAATTGTTCGATACAGTTTAAAGTATTCATGTGTCGACACCTTATGAATTAAGTGTCGACACTTTCTGAACAGAAAGTGCTTTATGTTTTCCTTTAT
>BRYE01000022.1:18226921-18229421 GCA_030159115.1 Actinidia arguta var. hypoleuca
GAAACCCCGGAAAACCCTTTTCTTTCTTCTTTTTCCAGGAAAACAAACACTCCCTAACACACACCTACACATCTATAAATTAAAGAAGACATTGAAGGGTGGAGATGATGGCAAGTACCCATAATCAAAAATATAAGATGGCCTTGATGATACTGGGAGATGAAGTTGAAGTTGTATCAGAATCATCAGTATCCAAACACCCAAAATACAATAGAAATTTGAGGGAAATAAATTCATAATCTGCCAAACAACAATCTAGCACAATCAAGGAAACTCAGGAAAAAAAAAAGTTTATCGGTTTTGATGACGCTAGGGCTGTGTTTGGATTAAGAATGTGACGGGAGAAAAGGAAAAAAAAAATTAGAAAAGTTAGAACATACAACGGTCCCATTGCGTTGGATAGATGGATTCTCTAACTTATCAATTTTCTTTTCCTTTTTCCTCACCAATGATCCAAATACAGCCTAGGAGTTGAAATTGAAGCCGTATGATTCAGAATCATCAGCATCCAAACACCCAAAAGAATAATAGAAATTGAAGAAAGTAGACCTCGAAAGTCAAGTCGGCCAAACAAACAAAGCACAATCAAGGAAAACCCAGAAAACTCTTTTCTAGTAATTTTTCCAGGAAAAAAAACACGCCAAACAAACTATAAGAATTGGTAAAATGAGGGCAAATACCGAGATCCAGAAGGATCAGACGGCCTTGATGAGACTGGGAGATGAAGTTGAAATCGCATCGGAATCGTCGGCGATAGAAGGAGGGTTTGGGTTGAGAGGTGCACGAATGTTGTTGTTGTCGTCGTCGTCGGGATCGTAATCGGGGTTGAGGCTGCGATCGATGGCTTCGCGGCCCTTTTCGAGGCAGGGCTTGCACGCAATCTCTATGGCCGCCCATCCCAGCACCAGCCCCACTATTGCTATCACCGCTGTCGTCACCGCCCCCATCTCTCTCTCTCTCTCTCTCTGAACTACAGTATGCAGCGCTCCTCCTGCTGTGATTCTTCAGTCGTTGAGGCGATTGTGTTGCAGAGTAATGACGGGTGGGAGGGGGAGTGAACACACCTTTCATTTATTGTTTCCTAGTTTCTTGATTTTAGGGAATTTAAAAATTGTAAATAACAGTATTTGATAGTTGTTTTTAGTGTGTGTTTTTTTTTTTAAAAAAAAAGAGATGATCTTATGGTATGTTTCTAAGTAATTAAAATATTTGATAAAAAATAATTTTAAAAATATAAATATAAGAATATTTGAGAAACTTTACATATGAAGACAAAAAAATAAGTGTAATTAAAAAAAATATAGTGTGAAAATCACTATTCATAAAAAATAATAATAGTTTTCAAAAATTTTAGAATTTATAAGAGTAAGAAAAAGATGTCTACACTATTTTTGAAAAGAAAAATATTATTCTACTAGAATTTTTTACAAAAATTAATACTATAATAATATGATAATAACAATTTTAAAATTATAATCACGCTGAATAATTTTTGTTATTGAAATAAAATGTCAACAAATTGTCACTTCATTCTATTTAAAAATTTAGAATAATTTTTTTGTTTGTATATTATTATTTTTTGAAAATCACTTTCATTCTCTCCTCTCTCCTCACCACTTCCTCCACGGACGACCACCCCTAGCGACCACCTCTAGGAATGCCCTATCCTCCAATGACGACACTCTGACAACCCTTTGGCAAATCCATCTCACCTCTAGATACCATTAACGACTCCATTCTTTCTAAACACCCTCTCACTTATTTACAAATGGATCAGAATTCTCTAAAATTAACTTAACCAAATATTGAATTACCTTAGACTTATCTAAGTAATCTAGATCGTCATTTTATAAAACGCACTAAGAATATCATCCATGTAAAAACTTCATTTGATCAAAAATTAATATTCATGTAATCGAAATAAAATTGTCTTAAAAAAAATATACGATCTATATTAAAACTTATACACTGCTATTCCAACAAAAATGGTCAATGGTGTAGCTCCACAAGAAGGATTTTGTGGCTTGAAAAACGAAAGTGCTTTTGAACAAGAGTTCAAAGTTGGAAAGGGCAACAAGTTCATTGCTTCCAAGAGACTTCAACTGTTACTAAAAGAAAGGATACATCAAGATTGTTTCCATACACACCAAGGCAATTGGGTAAGTAATTCTTGAAGCAAACTAGATGGGCCCCTTCCCTACCCTACAGCCCTAGAGAGTTCATCAAGAGAAAAAAAAATAATAATAATAAAAAAAAATAATAATCAAATTTTAGGCTGTATTTGGAACCTCGAGAAAAAAATGAACAAGAAAAGAATATCATAAATTTTCTCTTTCTTGTTTTGCCCTCAGTTTAAAATTTTTGTTCACATTCCTCTTTCGTTCCTTTTTCATTTCTCTTTATTTAGTTACGTTGTCTTATTATTTTCTTTTCTCTTTCTCCTATAACCAAACAAGAGAAAATTGTTTTCCTTCTTATTTTCTTATTTTCATTTTCTTTG
>BRYE01000022.1:18244421-18246921 GCA_030159115.1 Actinidia arguta var. hypoleuca
GAAACTAAGCATACCCTGGTCTAGTTGCGGGTGAACTATCAGCTTTCGTCTGCAAAAATCACAGAAAATCAAAATTCAGTTCCAAAAAACACCATTTCATGTTTATTGACGAAAATTAGATATACATGTGAAAAGAGATAGAGGATTAACTGCAACTGCGTTGGTAATCAATTTTTGGGCCCTGCGATTCGAACCAGAGTTCAATCTCCCATCAAATCTTACCACGAAAAAGGTTGATGTCGTCTCTGCAACAAACAAAGGCACAAACCAAATCTCAAATGATTAGCTCCCAAAAATTAACATACAACAAAAGCAAAACCGTCGAATACGAATCAAATCGAGTCACAACTGAAGCAAATGAGGAGAACCTGAAACCAATCTGTGAGATGAGATGTGCAGTTTCTTGGAATCGAAGGAATTAGCCGACGTGAGGGCCGCTGTAGCTCCAATTCTTTGAAACACCACGGCCATTGCGGTTCAAAAAAAACTTTGATTTCAACCAATTGAGAGAGAGAGAGAGGAATGAGAAAGATGTGGAGGATGAGTTGAACTTATATGGAGAGAGAGAGAGAGAGAGAGAGAGAGAGAGACGGCGGAAAGATCGAGCAATGTGGTGTTTGCTGGCTCTCTGTCTAGTTTCTCGTTTTGGCGATACTTTCTTGATTCTTCAGTGTGTGTTTGGAGAGAGAGAGAGAGAGATGAGACCCACGAGTCAGGTATTTCTCGGCACTTCGTTTCCATCGCCAACTCTGTACGGCTGTTCCTCACCACGTGAATTTGTACCATTCAATTGAAAATAGCCACGTGTACTAGAGGGATAATTTAGTCATTACAGATATTACAGATCTTATATAGGTTTGTTTGAAATTGGAACGGTAAATTTTCCCTTTGGTTTCTGTAGTCTAGATAAAGTTTTACTTTGGTCTCTGAAGTTATAATTTAAGCAATTAAGACCTTGCAGTTGCCAATCATTTGCAATGTGGTTCCTCAATACAAATATGTAAAAATTATAACAAAATATTCATGGTTTTATTTGGTCTTTTTTTCAGTTTTCATTTGATATTTTTAACATATATTGAATGGAGGGACCGTATTGAAATTAATTGAAGATCATAACCAAAGTAAAACTTTGACTAAACTAGAGGGATAATCACTGAAATTTACCCAAATTGGAATGCACAATTGCCCTTTGGTTCTATTTTCCTAGTTTGTTAGGAGATTTTCGGTCACAGGTGGCATGCTGTGATTGGTTGTAAAGGAATTGGTGAATATACTGCGTGACAGAACATAAGCTTCGTGCGTTTGGGTAGCTTCTCGTTTCCTTGCTGTACAGTCGCGTTGATGACCCACCTGGCCTAAACCCTAACAAACAGCTCGTTAACGTATGAAGGGAAAAAATCTACTACAACATACTCCACCTCGTTACTCACGATGGTAGTGTGGGCAATAATTGTATGTGTTTTTCAAAGATTCATATTGTCTACAATATTGATTAATTTGATTCCTTGTATGGATAATTTGCTAAAGCAATCTTACAAAATAAATGATTCAAAGATATAAATTGAGATGGGCCCATGTAAGCTGACCCCTACTCTTTGCTCGTGTCGACACAACTCCCAACCCACTCTCAGTCATAACATGGGCAAATAAATTATATGCTTTCGTGGTTAAGTTGAATAAATTGTCACATTTGATCGAGACAATATATTTACTTTTAACAGATAAAGTGTGAGTGATACATATAAATAGTTGAGAAGTATAAAAATAAATTAATATAAAGCAATAGTTTAGGGGTATATAAAGAATTAAGTTAATCATATTCAAATATAATTTTAAAGCTTGATAATTTGGAAATGTTTTTCTGGTTTTATTTATCTTTTGGGTAAGTCGATTGGATGAGAACATATCCACAATAATTGCTACAAGGTGGTCCTTAGAACAAAAGGATAAATTACATTGACATATCTTTAGGTTTACAAAAATACAACACACTCTAGGAAGCCCTCATATTTGCCTTATGCTTCCTTCAAATTTAGATTTACATAAAAAAAATGGTCTCTTATCATCATTCATTTGTTAGTCATATAGGTAAAAACTTATTGTCATTCCTTTTTACATTTAAATGCAAAGTTTTACTATTCATTGATCATATTTGCATTGATGCTCTCTACCTTCAACAAATTATTTTTATTTTATACTTATTTTAATCATATAATTCGTGTTCTGAGGATGTCAAACTCGCGCTAAGAAATTCACAATTAACAAGCGAAATATTTTTTGTCAGCTTGCACATTCACTCTCCCAAGGGGCACGAATTTGCATTTAGTCCAATACCAATTCTACACGTGGTTCATGACTCAGTATACAAAAATACTACCTAAAGATTGTGTTAGTATCGCCACACGCGACAGTACTAATTGCATTCTAGTCAACGATAGATTGATCCTTGCATTGCACGACGTCGCACGTGTGCTTCAAAAGTAGGTATAAAATGATATTT
>BRYE01000022.1:18264421-18269421 GCA_030159115.1 Actinidia arguta var. hypoleuca
GTGATCACTAAAGTTAGACTTTCCCGGCCTTGTTTTATTTTGTTTTTTTTTTGAAAAAAAAAATAATTATTAAAATTTGATAAATGATTATATCGAGAAAAAGAGTTGATAATACATAGCATCTGATGAATGGATACCAACACCGTAACCAATCATGTGTTATTTTATCTTTATTATATTTTTAATAAAAAAAAATTGTAAATCAAAGCAACTAATTTAGCTAACCTAATTTTGAAATTTCAAAAAATGACATAAATTAACTAGTTTCGATTTTGTGCCAAGTTTCTAACTTCTAAATATTTTACCGACTAAGGTATCAATTTTTTCATTAGTACAGCACTGATTGGTATTTGAGTTGAAACAAAACAAACATGTTAAGGGTATTTGTTTCTATCAAAAAAGATTCGTACTACCCAATACTATAATACGGTATTCAAAACCTTACTTTGTGGACGACCATGTGTTTTTTAGGTACAAAAAGCCTCATTAAAAAAAAAGATACCAACTCTCGTGAATGAGAAATAATACGGTCTTAGAATTTGGACTCAAAAAAATTTCATAATTAAAACTAAATAGTTAAAATTTATTTGAGTGTGTGAATTTCATATAATCAAATAAATCTCAATCATTTCTAAGAATTTTCTAAATTCATATTTTACAACGGTAGGGGAATAATCTTGTGGTGGGGACAGTAAGAAAAACTTATTCCACGTGTTTTTAATTTTTCATCACGTTGTAATTTCATTCATGTGACTTTCGTACCCGCTGGTTTTCAATGTCGTGTCATTTGTGTCTTCATCAACTTTTTTTTTTTTTGGTTTTAGACCCCAATAGATCCACAACCATATATATATATATATATATATATATATATATAAAACCTTTCATCATCCATTTTCTTCCAAAATTGGGTGTTCTCTCTCTCTCTCTCTCTCTCTCTCTGTTTTTAATTGCATTTATGGTGAGATAGAGAAATATAAATCTACAAAATGAGGAGAAACTGCAATTTGGAACTACGCCTTGTACCTTCTTCTTCTTCTTCTTCTTCTTCTTCTTCTTCTCTCCATCTTGCAGATTACAACGAACGCGAGTAAGTTGTTGACTCTCTCTGTGTCTTGACACAAAGATTTATATGTCTGGATCATAATGGCCTGCATAGTTCTAGGAATATTTTTACTCCTTCAAATAGTTACATGGTAGAATAATATTACATTGAGATGGAGATTCTTTATACATTAGTCTCTCAATTTAATCATAATCTACCAATCCTTAGAGATAAGATAATACCGATAGATTTTATTTCTAATAACTCTAGAAGGGCGTTTGGTATGTTAGAATCGCTTATTTAAAAACATAAATTGAAAAGTTTTAAAATAGTCGGAGGTTTTAAAAATTGACTTTTTTCAATTTTTATAAGTTAATCAGAAGTAGAAGTTGTGCTAAAATACTAACACAACTTTCAAAATAAAAAAAGAAGCAGAAGTTGCTCTTTACCAACTATGCCAAACATGTTCTAGCACTTTTTGAGTTAAAATTCAATGCAATAATGATATGACCATCCAATTATAAGCCTACTACACGTAGGATGATGCACGTTCCATATTTGAATGACTAAATTTAACAAAATCTAGCAATTAATGTTCAAGGACATGGAAATTTATTAGTAGATCACGATACCATATGTTAATGGTGATGTTTCAATGGATATTATCATGCGCTATCGAGGTTTTAAATATCGGTTTATTATAATATTGTTCAATAGGTATCGGTTTTTTGGGTTTTCAAAAATAAAAGTCACGTCACTCGTTTCTAAAGAAAGTCAAGTTGAATAGGCTAGGTACAGTCAACTTTCTCAAGACAAATGTTCAACTTTTTTTTTTTTTGGATGTGTTTGTGAAGGTTGGATTTGTTAAGTGAGACTCCAAAGGATCCGAGGGAAAATGAACAGCTAACCATTTTCTATAATGGAAGGGTTAGCGTTTGTGACGTGACGGAGCTTCAGGTATATGCCTTTTTCTTAGTCATTTCTTGTGTTGGAATCAATAATTTTCTCCCTAAATCCTGAATCCAAACACAACATGATCTAGTTTTGATCAATCTACGAATAGCGAGATTGTTGCATGAAAAACTCACAACTTAATTAATTTGCTTATTTGGATCGCTTATTATCGGTTAATATGGTAACTTTTTTTTTTGATATATATTGATTCATCCTCTAGCATGTGTCTTAGGGAAAAATGCATTTGGAATTAAAGACGGATCTAGAAATTTAATTTTACTAATTTTATTTTTTTTAAAATAAAATAGAGTTAAAAAGGTAGTAGACTTGAGTTAATAGAAAGTATCCCTAATTTTTTAATTTTTTTCTCATTCATTAAGAAATTTTTGTCTAATGAATTTATGGAATTGTCAATTCATTCAAAATTCATGTCAAGCCGAAGATTAGTTTTTTTATCAAACAAAAATGATTAACAAAGGAAATAATAACTAGTTACTAAATTTTTGGCATCGATCATTTTGCAGGCTCGAGCAATTATAATTCTTGCAAGTCGAGAAATGGAGGAAAAACTGAATACGCCCACTGGTTTAGAGTTGTCCTCACAGTTGCTCCAATCGCAACTATATAGCCCTAATAGTCCTTCCATGAAGCGATCTTTGCAACAATTCCTTCAAAATCGAAAGCATCGAATCCAAGCAACATCCCCATGTAATCACTAGGTATTTTAATTAATTAATTTTGCAAAGTTTGATTCATTTTGAACATGGAGAAAAGTTGTTGCAAAGCACTATTAGTTTTGTTTGTTTGTTTTTAAATTTTATGAGAACATGGTTGTGTATTATTTTTTTTTGGTGATTTATTGAATTAGGAACGTAGAGTTATTTAAGAATATGGATAATTAGTGTATTTTGAACTTTATAATAATTTCAATTAGATTTGTACGGCTAATTTCTCGTGAACGATAAAATGATTATGTTGGTAAGAATATTAACTCACCCTCTACAAATTGGGTATGACGTGCTAATGTCCGATAACTAGCCTATGGGAATATTCAAACTGGAGATATGTGGATGAAATCTTAGGTTTTATTTGCTGAATCTAAATCTGCAACGAGTTACGGGTTAATTTCTGCATGTCATCTTATCTTTTTTCTTTTTGCATAATGCTATAAAAGTATGTCATTTATTCATGATTTGATTACCTGATTCTTCGTAATAATAGGATTGAAATTTTGTATATAATCAAGCTTGAATTATTAATTATGTGAAATATATATTCTATTTTTTTTGTGTGTGCGTGTGAGAGAGAGAAGAGTTTTGGGAAAAAGGAGCAATTTGGGCCTAAATTAGTTTCCCTGGGCCCATACACTAAGCCCAATTGTGCGATCAGATGATCTTTTACGCTACTGATTACTGATAGGTGCCACCGAGGCTTAACCTAGCCCTATATCTAGAATCTTAAGCCCAAATTTTCAGGATTAGGAAGATACAAAGGACAATCAATTAAGGTCTAGTTTGGCCTAGGCTTTTTAAATGTTTTAGTTGTTTTGGTTTTCAAATTTTTTCGCATTTAGTGAATTTTTTTAGCATTTGATCAAAATTTTATAATTTTTCAGTTCCTGAGGAATCCGAAAATGTACGACAAAAAATTTAGCTGATTTGTCCATCAAAAATGATTTTTTTTCAAATTAAATAATTTTTTTTTTACATTTTTAGACTTCCCTCTTCAAGAAAAACTGAAAAAGTACAAAATTTGATCAATCGGTTAAAAAAATTTAATAAGGACAAAATAATCAAAAACTAAAGCGTGTAATATTTCTCAAAAAAAAAAGTGATGCCAAACTAGGCCTAATGCTATCACGTCGCCACAACATAATAAGGCCCCGTTTGGACTATGTTTTTTTAGTGATTTTTTGATAATTTTTTGGGTGTGTTTGGGGTTTGTTTACGAGAGTTTATCAGTTAAAAAAACCCAATTTGTTTAGCTATTCTCAAGCAACACAATTGGTTTTTTGTTATACATTACCTTTTTCATCCAAAAAAAAAAAAATCAGTTTTTTCAGCTGACCCAAACGGAGACCAAGTCCTATTCTCCAACTCCATTCTTCTAGGCCGTGTTTAGATCAAGTATTTAAAACCAAACACTTGATCCAAACTTTTTTATTTTATTTTTTTTTCTCTAACTAAACCCCTGATGTGTTCGATAAAATGTATTGATATATCGAATAGTTGAATTCTATAAATTTTCTATCTGTTTTTCATTTTTCTTGGCAAATTTTTAATCCAAACACCGCCTAATGTTGTCATGTCCCCACAACCTAGTGAGTCCCGTTTAAAAATGACATGAACTAATCAAGATATGGACAGGGTGCACCATGATTCAAGCCATTGTCCCCCCAATCAAATGCTTTGGTCCAAAACATAAAACTCATTGATATTGTCTCTTGTTTTTGGAATCTTCTTCCCTATTGATAGAAACCTCTCTATTGTTGTGTAAGCATGATTAGTGACTCCTTAATTATATATCACTTGACTTAATCACCAACTATTGCTATTACATGATATATGTGTTATATTTGAGTATCATCTTATATGGTGTCATACATGACACAAGCAACATTTCTTAACGTATCTCACGTAACACATATGATATAGTTAAGAGCGGAACCATAATATTTATTCAAAAGGGGAGAAAACAAGAAAGAAATTATTTTCCTAACTAATAAAATTCTTAGGTTTCACGGAAAGTTATTTCATAGTCCTAATTAATGCTTAGTTCTTATCGTGTTACTTTCATTATTATTTTTAATTCTAGAATTTTCTCTTGGGTCAAAAATTCATGTTATTCATGTGTTATATTTTATCGGTAAGCCCACTTATTATATCAATGTACATTAAAGCTTAAGTATAAATTATTTTTACTTAGTTAAACCTTCAAGAAGAAAATAAAATGGACTTTAATTGGGCATACATTCCATCCTTAAAAATATTTTGTATCGAAT
>BRYE01000022.1:18311921-18314421 GCA_030159115.1 Actinidia arguta var. hypoleuca
TACTAGTGGTCATATCCTTAGTTAAGTCTTTGGTAATTATGGCATATCTTTTTCGCTCAATTTATGTTTGTGACTCTTGATGTGGATCAAATCGCTTCTTTTTACTTGCATATTGGTTGGATTATGTAGATGTGGTTGTATCACGTTAAACGCTTTCCGCTCATGTAGAGAAGATAAAAACAAGAAATGTATACATTTGGTGAATATTTGATGTCGACTGCTGGCTTTATTGTCAACGTTTTATGTTAGTGGTTTATGAGGTGAAAGTTTTCGGTACCATGCCCAAGAATTGAGTGAGAAGAAAGGTGATAGCTCAAGGATTTAAGTAGCCATTTAAGCTAGGGCTTGGCTTGGAGGAGTGACACTATACAAACAGAATTCATGCAGATGTTTTAAAAATGACACTGTCAAGTCATTCTAGACAAAATTCTCGTATAAAAGTTTTGTTTTTGTATAAATTTTTTCGTCCTTTTTAATTGCAAGAAAGGGTATGCAAATAAATAACGTCCTAATTTAAGTTTGATTTGGGATGCATTAATCAATCAAGAGATATGGGATCTATCAGAGGCCTCCATTGGTACTTGGAGACCATATAATATATATATTCAAGTAACAAATTGCAAAATGGACCATGGCAGTTGGTAGGTGACACATTAAAATTGTTCATGGGATCAATTGATATGAAAAAGGCATTCATTTTATCATTCTAATTTAAAGCTATAAATTGGTGGGCAAGGTTAGTGTACCTTCCAAAAATAGACAATGGAACCATGACCAAGAGTGTTTATGGGTATTTTTTTAGTCATCTCGCCCACCTAGACTATTGATTCATATTTTATTATGGGTGGTACTTAGGTTTAATTTGGCCTAGTTTTTTTTTTTAAATATCTTTGCGGTTTTGGATTTTGAGTTTTTTTGTCTTTAATAAATTTTTTTCACAATCATAATTTTTATACGTTTTCAATTCTTTTTGACGAGAAAAATTTAAAAATATTAAAATCAGCTCATGAAAATCTCTGAAATGATTGAATCGGCTCATATAAAACCTATATTTTAATAGAAATACAAAAAATGGTGATTTTCACTCTTCTTTTTTTCAAATGCAATCTTTTCTTCGTTCTTATTTAGGTGAATTTACCTGAATGTCTTATATAATTAATTTATTTTATCAAAATATAAAAGTATTTGGATAATTTTATCTAATAAAAACAATTGGAAAAAACGAGAGAAAAAATCACTATCCAATGCAATTGGAAAATAAATTTGGTATTAGTCCCCATTTAATTGATGAGATAGAAGAGAAGAAATAAGAAAGGAAATTGAGTATTGGACATGACCTAGAAAGAAAGATCCCAATAATAGCCCCCCCAAAATGAACACTTGTGGAGTAATGATGGCGTGACAAAGGACAAATATGAAGAAATAAAATAAAAGAAAGGACAAAAATGGAGAATTAAGTATATTAAAAGTAGCATTAGGGAATACAACATGAGGGGCCATTTATCATGGACATGTTTGAAGAATATAACAATAACAAATGGGAATAATTTGGAGGAGGTGGTCCAGATAGGCTGTATTTGAATCAATAATTTATGAAGAAATTTGTGGAGCGAAAAAGAAAAGTAGGAAAAAATATTAAACTTCATCAACTTTTGTCTTTTCTTTTTTTTTTTCTTTACTAAATTTTTAATCCAAATACGACTTAATACCTTATAAATAGAATGATTTGAATTTTTATGTCAAAACAAAAAAAGAAAAAAAATTGTGACACAACTTTAAATACCATTATAACAACAACATTACTTATAATACATTTTCAAGTATTAAAAATCTGGTGTTACATTTTGTTTCCTTTACATATTTTGAATAAAAGATACCAATTTTTTTTATAACTCGGTATCCAGCCCAATGACTAATTAATTTGAAAAATCAATTCAACCGTCCACTAGTAAAGAGTCTGATCGTATATGAGGGCTTAACAATTGATAACACCTAATAAGTTTCAAACCTGAGACTTTGAACGGAAAATGAAACAAAGTTCTAAGTCTCAAGTTTAGACCATTAAATTAACATTCCATTGTCACACCCTTTTTATTTTTGGAAAGGGCACTGGGCCCTCCATAACTCAAACGACACATGCTACAGAAAATCATTTATGTCTCATGCCAACCTTCAGGGGCATTGACATTTTACAACTACTTCAAATATTCAATGCAAACTACTTTGACACAAAGAACAATTGAATCAAATTGCCATAATTTTTTTTAAGCAAAGCACTGCCCCAGATCCAACAATTTGCAGCCGTTGTTTTTGCTACTTTAATGCATCTTGAGCCAAATGACTTCGTTGTCCATTTGGGGTTAGAAGCCAAGTCACATAATTCGTACAACTAGGTTCACAAATCAACGTCACGGGCCAAGACTTTGATTACTTGCACCACATGGGACACTTGGGCAAAACATCCTCGTGTCAGTCCAAGTCAGCCTTCTCCACTCTAGCT
>BRYE01000022.1:18334421-18341921 GCA_030159115.1 Actinidia arguta var. hypoleuca
CTTATTTTGGCTATGTAACTTTTTTAACTGTTTAATAAGAATTTTATACTTTTTCGATTTTTTTTTTAAAAAAATTAAAATTAAAAATTTAATTTAATTTGAAAAAACATTCATTAATGACAAAAAAAAATAAAAATAATTCCCACTTGGCAAATTAGTTATTTTTTTTCAAACTTAATCAAAATATTTGTATTTTCATAATTTTTACATCAAAAGAAACCGAAAAAAATATATATATTTCTAATAAACAGTCCAAACTGTCCCTTAGTATGTAGTAGAAACACAACCCGTTCCAATATATTGCCACCCATCCCAATATATGCCCACCGGATTAGTGATAGGACTCAATCTATTACTATACGTTGTTTCAAATCTCTGATTTCTGACTTTCGTTTGATGTGTTGGACAACAAATTAGCTGGCCGTTCATGTTGGGTTGCCTTGGCAGCAATCTTGGTGTACAGAGAATGTCACATGAGGCGATTTATGTTCTTGCAGAAGTATTGCGAATGGATTAATTAAAATGGATATTTAATTTTATATATGCAGAGGAATGGGTTTTGGCATGTTAAGTGTTAGAAATTGTAGAGAAAGAGAGAATGAGAGAATGAATTGTATATTGTTGTATATTGAATTAATGATTGTAGATACACATGTCCTTTTTATATAGAGGAATATCAGAAAGGTATTGTTTATATAAAGGAAATAATAATAATGTAATGAGATAACGTATCAATCAGAATATATTCTATATCAGAATATATTCTGATTGTCAATTAAGGAGATATTTACCATATATTCAGAATATATTCTGATACAGAATATATTCTGAATATATAGTAAATATGGTAAATATAATATACATAAATATAATCTAACATTAAGGACCCATCTGAAAGTGGTGGACAATTCGGGGGAAAAACGAGTGATTGGGAGACACAATAGTTGCATCAGTAAAGGAATCCCAACCTGGAGGCAAAGTGAAGAAAGGAGATGTTGTTTACGGCGTTGTTGCCGCTGCGATGGCAGCGAGGTCAAGTTCCATGACAATGCTGTGGTGCTTGTCAACAAGCAAGGCGAGCCGATAGGAACCAGAGTTTTTGGGCCAGTCCCACATGAGCTGAGGAAGAAGAAGCATGTTAAGATTCTTAGTCTCGCGGAGTATATTGCTTGAGGTATGCCACTTTGGACCTATTCCCGCAGGGTAAACACCAATACTTGCAACCAACCATAAGCTACAGATCTCGGGTAAGTTAGAGTGTTGGCAGCGGGTGTTGAAAACAAAAGCCTCGAAGTTCAAGGTTGGTCCCAATGACCTTAAACCGTTGGGCTACCCTGGTGGGTTATGCACCTATTGTTGTTTGGGTCTAACAATGAAGTCTTACTATTTAGATGTTTTCTTCTATATCAAACAATAGAAAGTGATCTACCCTATTGAAAGCTGTTTTGGGAAACATTAAGCGCCGTAATAGTGGCATTGGAAAAGCTGTCTTTTTGCTTCTTAGTTATGTTTTTCCTTTCGGAACCAATATGCTCATATAGGAATCAGCATCTCTACAAAAAACAGGATAAGACTGTCTACTTACTATTACTGAAGAACCTCAGTGTAAGTTAGAGTCTTGTGCAGTGAGTATGATGAACTGATATATTCATCAATCACCGACTCATGTTTTTCCTTAATTATTAGACGCAAGAAAGCGAGAGTATAGTTTTTATGCTATCAGCCAAACATTGCTATTTACTTGATGTCAATACTTGTTTCTTGATTCTCTTTTGAATTGGGATAAAGTATTTTGGCAAGTTTGCTCTAAATTACACACTACAAATTTCTTTCCTCAACCTTCATCAATGTACTTTGTCCTTAAAGTTGAACTCTCTCTCTCTCTCTCTCTCTCTCTCTCTCTCTCTCTCTCTCTCTTCCTTCCTCCGAATTACCATTTTGGTCTTCAATGTTACTCAGAGTGCTCGTACTAAAAACTTAAAAAGAGTTCTCAAAATGTGTTTCAAGCTTGGCTTGTTTATCTTTTCAGCCATCTCGAACAAGCATCAATTGACCCAATCAACGACGAGTTTGAGTGGTATGGATTTTTTAAAGTTTAAAGTTGTGTTCAATCTTGGACTGTGTAAGTTTTTATCAAAAATGAGAAATCAAACTCGAGTTGAACTTGGATAACTTGGTTCGTTTAAATCGTTTAATCACAATTTTATAATTCCTCCTGTCAAAGGATATAAATTTGTAAATGAGTTATTAGTCTAAAACTACCTATATAGGTGTGAAAAGAAAATAGAACATGTACATCTTGTAATGTGTACCATCATAGGTTAATTAATTCTTAAACAACCCAATTTGAATATGTAGGTCAACAAAGTTTACCCTAACTTAGTGCGTGTTGAAATTTCTCACATCGTCCAATTCTGGCTCTTTTGTGCTGTTTATAAGGCCCATATTCTCCTCTTCATAAAACTTGGATTTTAAGGAGAAAGATGGACTGGACCTGACAAGTGATATCAGAGTAAAGTTGGGCCTATCATCCAACTTACTGAGTGTCCAGCTGTTGTGGTCCAAGAGGTATTGAAATGTCTCATATTGTCCAGTTCTTGCCCTTATGTGTTGTCTATAAGACTCATGTTCTTTTCTCCTTAAAACTTGAATTTTTAGAAGAAATATGAGTTGAGCCTGACAAGCGTGCCTATTAGAAATCACTAGATCATTGAGCATTTCCTAAATTATAACAACCACTAATTTCAAAAACACAACCTAAATTAAACCATCCAGTTGTCCGATTCATTTTCCTACATCTATGGATGGCCATGAAATGATAAATTTCTCAAATAAAAACGCAAATCTCTCTCTCTCATCACCATGCTACCACTAGATCGCCTCTAAACCTAAAACACCACCCTTATGGCATTTAACAATGGGAAGATCCCATAAAAGACTAGGAAAGCTGCCCTCAATAAAATTGAGAACCTATTCTTCCATCAACAGAGATGAAGATCCTGACATCGACGAGTACGAATACACGAGCTTGAAGGACATTATTGTAAATTCACTACCACCGCACGCACCAAGAACCGAGCCCAACGGGTTTGACTCGTCCACCATTTCTTTTAGGAACGAGCTATTGAAGCATGCAGCGTCCGCGTACGTTCAATCAGCAGCAATTCTTGTCCCGCGGAATCAAAATATCTTCCAGCGTGTTTGGGAAAACTTGAAGGACAAGTTCTTGCGTTGTTCGTGCTGGCGAGTCTACGTCAGAAAGCCCTTACGCACATGTTTCAGGCCGATATTTCAGTTTCTTAATTATGTGGTTGATCAAATTACAAGAACATGGCACGATAAGATTAGAATCGGTGTGACACTAAATTAGGTTAATGTGGGAGTTTGTGAGAGGAGATTGTGGGAGGAGATCGTGGCGGAATTGGTGGAGATCGTGGCCGAGTGGGACTAGATGGAGATCATGTGTACTTCGGTCTGGAGGTGTTGGCGACATGAACAACCGATCGAGTGAGCTATTGGGTAGAGATCATAGGCGATGTAAGACAACTGAGTGACGATTATGGGCGATCTATTGGCGATATGGTTATCTCAGAACAAACCATTTCCTCTTGTGGAATTGCTAATTTAAGTAGGTAGAGTTTATTCCTCATTATATATTTATATTTTTTGTTTCATTTGCTATTTTAAGCATGTGTCGTTGAGAACTTGAGATTCATTTATATATAAGAAGATTGTGTATTAATTTGAGTTTGTAAAGTTAAATTATGCCTTATGCAGTTGAAAAGGGTCGAACTGTGAATAATTCAAAATTTTGGGCATGAAGAAAGTTTACATTTTGGTGTAATTAAAGTTTACATTTACCTGTGTAATGTATACATAATTGCAAGAACTAATTTAATTACTTCATTAAATAATCGAATGGTGACAAGTATTTAGCCCAGTTTGGGCTACCATTTCAAAACTAATGTAGCTACTTTGTTTTCTATTTTTCGAGTTTTCTTTGGTTGTAGTGAACGTTTTAATTATTTAATTAAAATTTTATATTTTTAAAATTCTCTTAACGAGAAGAATTTGAAAATGTAAGAATTTTTATTTAATTTGAGAAAAAGTGGATTAACACCCAAAAATTCATGTTTAATCAACAAATAAGCTATTTATTTTTGTCTTTAATAGAACCTTTTCTAAATTTAAATAACGAAAAAGTATAATAATTTGTTCAAATGGTGAAAAAGAGTTCATTGACAAAAAAAATATATGAAAATCAAAAGAGCTAGATTAGCTTTAAAAAAATGAGACAAAATGCTTAACTTGTGTTAAACATTAATATTTTAAAGCAAAAGTCAAAAAACATCAAAATAGACTGTATCAAAAATCACTTTTTTCGACTTTTTAAAGTTGTTTCTGGCAAGTAAAAACTATAACAAACAACTTTCAAAATAGAAAAAAAATGCACCTAACGCCTTCGCATAGATAAGTGAACGCCAAAGTTTTTTTATCAAACCCGAACAATTTAAAATTAAATTTATGAGATCCATGCTCTTTAAAACCTATTTATCAAATCCAAATATTTTTTTGAAGCCGTGAGAATAAAATACTTTCACCTAAAGTCATGGATTGAAAACACGATTTTAGTACAAAATTATTGTTGAAGTGGTATCTTAATTTCACGACTTAATGAGAAATTGTATTCTCAACTCATGACTTCACAAAAAATCATGTTTTAATCACACAACTTTAAAAAAAACTGTATGAATTTAATAAATAAATTTTAAAGTGCTTTGGTCTAATAAATTTGATAAAAAAATAAAGAAAAATAATTTTTACACTCTCCTTTTTATTAAAGGCACTCTATTTTATAAATTTTAAATAAATACTTAAATTAACCCCTCAAGAAAAGAAGAAATTAAAAATTCAAGGGTACGATGGAGACAATATTAATACTTGGAAAAAAAAAGTACTAAGGGCATTATTATAGCATTAGATAATTAGGCTAAAACGTAGAATACATTTAATAAAAAGTGTCTGACCGTCAAACGACGGCGTGGCAGAAGCTACTTGTCGGCTTGTCGGTCTCTCTCTCTCTCTCTCTCTCTCCATAATAAACAAGTGGAGAAATATCATGCAATGCATCGTCGTTCAAACGGTCTGGCCGTTGAATATGAACCGTACGATGCTCACGCCTTTAAAGTACTCCCTCCCTCAGAGTCAGGAAATGTGTGAGCTATGGATTACTACAAACAGTACACAACACTCTCTCTCTCTCTCTCTCTTAAAATGACTCAGGTGTGAGAGAGGAGAGACCACCCCAACTTTTTCTGTTGGGATATTTCCGTACTGCTCTTTGAATTGGGGGACCCACTTTTATTTTCCACTGTTTGTATCTTTTTATTGTTTTTCAGAAATATTTATTTTTTTTTGTTTAAGCAAAGGCCATGTTTGGCCAAGATTTTTTTACTCTAGTTTGGCTTAAAAAACCCAGTTTTATTTGACCCGCTTGGCCTGGTTTTGGGGTTGGACGAATAATTTTTTTATCTTAGTTTTTCAGAGCCGTTATTTGGCCAAATTTGTTTTAGTAAAATCAGCCGTAATTAGTGATTTTTTTTATTAATTCATAAAAAAAAATCAGATGAATTTTTAGTCATCTCAAACAAGAAAATTTCATTTTTTTATCTCATTTTTTATATTTTAGTAAAAATTAAAAAAATTAAGATTTTTTAATTTTTTTAATTAGGCCAAACGGGGCCTAACTGTATAATCTTCTAATTATTTGTAGTATTTTTTCTTAAAAGTTACAGCATAATTTTTAATTTATAGGTTAAAAACAACTTCAAAAATCTTTAAAAAAAATATTTTTTAAAAATTACATTCTAATACTTTTTAATTTGAACTTTTTAAATAACTAATTTTTAATATAAGTTCGTAATGGCATAAACTACGATACTAATCGTTACCCATATTTTTTCTTAACATCAATAAGAATAATAATGCCCAACCTTTCTCTCTATATCTATCTATCTATTTATCTAAAAATTATTCTATCCTAATTCGTTTGTCTATTTTAGAAACTTTAAATTTTTAAGAAGTTTTTTTATTTTTATTGTTGGGAACTTTTTAAGAAGTCATATATAAGATAATTATTTTTTAAAAAATTTTAATTCAAAATTACCCTTCAGTAATTTAAAACGAGAAAGCAAACGAAATTCTATAGTAATATTTGGTGGTTAACTTAATTTTTAAAATAGACAAATATTTTAGGACAATTAAAAATAAAATAGTTGAGAAATAAAATGGTAAGGAGGGAGTACTAAGTAAATAAATTATAATAATTCCCTCGTGGTCATATGAGTGCATCGACTTTGGTATATATCATTTGATGAAGTGTTATATATCGCACCAATCACACTACCCAATGGGAGTCGGATAACACGTGTGATTAGAACACGTAGATTATTGAAGAACAAACGAACAAACTCACTCACCTAAAATTGTTGAAATAGAATTTTAGTGAGGTAGATTTTGTGATGGATCATTGAAATTAGGTAAAAGAATTATTTTGCATTAAGTAATTACAAACACTTTCTGAATCATATAAAATTTCAAAAAGTGATATACAAACAGAATTTATATACAAAATGTAACTCATTAGTAGTTATTTGTCAAAAACGAAAAAAATATATCTAATAACGTGGTTCATAATTGCAAAATACCTCAATCAATCATTCCATCTATCAATAGCATTTTCAATTTTTAAAAACTTAGGCTCCGTTTGATTAGAGGGGAAAAATAATAATAAGTGGAAGTGAGAGAGTCATGAAGTGAAAGAAAAAAATGTGATTTTTTTTTTATGTTTTTGGTTAAGGAGATTTTCTTGTAATAAAATTATTAAAAAACATTTAAAGTTGATTTAATTTACCATTAGGAAAATCTCGGGTTGAGATGGAAAGAAATAAAATTTTCTTGACATGCTTTATTGAATTGTATGAAAAAAAAATCAAATTCCTGACATTTTCTACTAGTTTAATGCTAAACAAACACTTTGAAAATTTTCAAAATTCTCTCGTTCTTGTATTTTCTACCATTTTCATCCTAATCAAACATCAACATTTTCTCTTATTTTTGGCCATTTGCATCAAAATCAAACAGAACCTTACTGAATGTGAAAAGTCACTATATATATAATTAATATTTAAAGCACAATTTATAGTTAAACAATCGCTAATTCTAACTATAGTTAGTAATATCATAGTCAACCTTTCCTCACAGCCAAACCCCTCTCTCTCTCTCTCTCTCTCAAAACACGTTCTATACATACACATATGTATGTATAATATAGGGTTCAGAGCCAGAGAGCGCCGGCGTCCTTGAGGAGAGGAACGAGAGATCCGTTGATGTGGCAGCCCATGACGGTCTCGATGCCGCCAAGGAACTTGCCGCCTACGAACACCGCCGGGACCGGCGGCTGGGCGGCTGCCCCTCCGGAGAAGCGGCGGAGGACGGCTA
>BRYE01000022.1:18371921-18376921 GCA_030159115.1 Actinidia arguta var. hypoleuca
TTAGACTAATAATTAATCATTTTGTTCTCATTTTCCTAACCTAACCAACCAACAGAAAAAATTAAGCTTCTTTCAATTTATTTTTTTCCCTGTCCTTTTCTTTCTTTTTTTCCCTCAACAATGTCAAAATAGAATGCCAATTGCACTCACTATGCATGGTATTGGGCTAAATTAATGCCTAATGGGTCGAGACGTCTACGGCTTTGTAGCCCACACTGTTGGGTCAAAACTGAAAAACAAAATTATTTGAGAATAACCTAGGACTTCAGACCTAGTTTAACCTTTCTTGTTTTTCTTTTTTTTTTTTAATTTTTTTTGTTGATTTTATTTTCAAGTTTTTTCGTCTTTCATAAAAAAAATTAACATTAGATAAAAAAAACTAATAAACAGCTAATTTTAGAAAAAGTCGCTAAAGACAAAAAAAAATACTTGTACTCAATATATGAGTTAATTTTTTTTGTCTTTATTGGATTTTTTTAAAAAAATTGAACAAAATCTTACATTTCTAGATTCCTCGCATCAAGAAAAATAAAAAAATATATATAAGATTTTGATCAACCTATAAAAAGAATTATTCAGGGGTGAATAGAAAAAAAAACTAATAGGGTTTGAATCAGGTATAAGAAATGAATTTTTCTTTTTTTTTTTTGATACCGGGTGTCCAAGTCAACTTGCGCACAGCTAAACTAATCTCAATACCCTGAAGTTAATGATCGAACCAATCTCCAGTGACCCCAAAGTTTAGAACGTTTGGCATTTATGCGATTCAACCTTTTAACTTTAGAAGGATAAATCCCTAATTTGCTCTCTCTTCTTATTCAACTAAATCCCTTGGTCGAATTATCAAAACAGGGATAATTTAAATAAATTAGGTTTAGAATGGGAGACGCGGTTTCAGACCCGACTCGCTGCCATTCAGTTTGTCTTTGTAAACCCCTTTATAAATAATCCAAACAAAGCTTATACAAACGTCCTTTCCCTTTGTCTTTTCTCTCTACCAACTGGTAAGAATTCCAATTGAATGCAGGACCCACATTGACAATGGTTGGGATTTTTCTCTGAATTGGTACTACTTCTTAGTCGGAGGTGACAAAAGCCCAAACCCATAATAAAAGCGAAAATATTGCAAGCACCATTTTACATGGGAATGGCAAATGGCGGGGACGAGTCTGACTTAAATCATAACGGACTCGTTTAGGAGAGTAATATCTCATATCCTACTCCCAATCCATGATGAGGTAATGGTGAAAATCTTACCCATTTTACAACAGCATACGCCTGCCTATGTTTCGTCTCGTTTAGTCTAAAATATTTTTTATTTGTGTAATTTTAAAAACAACATTATTCAACAAAAAATATATAAAATTATATAACTATAATGAAAATAAAAATATATAACGAACCATAAAATAAATAAAAAATAATTTTATTGAAGAACACTTTAAAAATAAATTTAATAATGCCGAAAACCTTAAACCCTTAAGTTAGATAAACTAAGTAAGGGGTATTTATGTATTTCAACTCTACTAGGGGCGGTTTGGGGCAACAATCCCCTAAACCCAACCCCATCACAAACCCGAGTGGATTTTGAAAATCTCTCTCATATCCCACCCCAAACCCATATAGGTATCTCCGTTCCACCCTATTAGGGGCGAGTTTCGTTATCACAATCAATTTGTAGAATATCTTTTTAAAAATAATTTTTCTAGACGTTATTTTAATATTTTCTCAAAAAAAAATTCTCAAAAACCAGCTTTTAAAAACCAACTAATATTCTATAAAGCTGATTCTGAAAAATGAACAACTAATATTTTTCAACGAGTACAAAACTAATAAAATTGTACATATTTAAGATTTTTCTTTTTTTCTTTTCTTTTCCCTCAATAAATAAATAATATGAAAAGGAGACTTTCAAATAAAAAATTTCAAAGATTGGAAGAAAGGTGACAAACCCTGTCCCCATAATAAAAGGTAATTGAAATGTTGCAAGCACCATTCTAGTCAAACCTCATGGGTTGAAATTGGCCAACAACTTAGTATTCAATTTCCTCAGCATGATTTGGGTCCCAAATTTTCCTTAATCTATTATTTAGGCTAGTTTCACCTAATTTTTTATTTTAGATTTTTTAACTGCTTTAATTTTTAAGTTTTTTCATGGTTAATGAATTTTTTTAACCTTTTAATCAACATTTATATCCTTCTAGTTCATCTTGATGAGAGTATTTTAAAAATATTAAAAAATTAGAATTATACATTTTAGATTCCTCTCACAAATAAAATATTTAAAAAGTATAAAATTTTGATTAAATAGTAAAAATAATTTCACTAAAGACGAAAAAACTCAAAAATTAAAACAGCTAAAAAATCTCAATGACAAAAGTTAGGCAAAACTAAGCCTGAATTTTTAATGAATGGGTCGTGAAAAATTGGAAATTCTTGATAGATATGAGAACTATTGTTTTTCCTTTAACATTCCCCATAAAATATTGGGTAAAAGTTGAAAAGTACCAAACGAAATTTTTTTAATTTTTTTTAGCTTTTTATAATTATTTTTAGATCTATAAACAAAAGCAGACGTCATGACAAACAGTTTGTCACTCCAATATAATTTTTGAGAGAAAAAAAAAATTATTGCGAATAAGCTACACCCAACACCCTCGTCATTTTGTTTGTAGTAACAAAATGACCATGGACAAACATATCTTGTCATGCAAAAAACAAACCAAAAGGCCATGGGCCAAGGACAAGGGGGAAAACAACCCATGTGTGTAGGGCTCCTAACCCATTATTCATAATCCCACCAACCCTTTGATTAATGATAACTCTTCCTATAGAAAAAATGTTTTGGGCATATAATACTTATTTAGCTGAAATCCTTTTGAGGAAGTTAATAATTAATTCTTTGACCCCATTAAAGGTAACCAAAATTAAAGGTAATGGATGAGGGCCTAGGGTTTGGTGCCCTTGAAAGAAGAGACAATATTTTGAAGGAATTTAATTGTATATAGATAGATATAGATATATAATGGTTCTGAAAATACTAACTACTCCATAAAAATTTCTACACTGAAAACTATTGAGAAGAAAGTATGTAATATCGATTTAAAGCTGGTACAATGTAGACCACACTTAGAATGAATGTAGCCATTCACATCCTTAAACAGTCGTTTAAACCTCGGTGAGGAATTCAAATTAACTTAAGTTTTCTTTTATTGAGGCTAGTGTTTTCACGCTCATTTTTTTTTAATTTTATTTTTTGTCTTTATTAAGATAAATTTATCCAAATAACCTTTTATGCAGTAAAAATATTTGAGTAGCGATGGGCATTTAGGTAAACTTATCTTAATAAAGTATAAAAAAGTATAATATAAAAAAGAAGTGTCACAATCAATTGCCATCATTTATTAATTTACTAGAAATTGTTCGTGCTCACGGGCACTACATACACCAAAAAAAATAACCTCTTAGGCGTACTCGCTAGAGTTTTACAACCTAAAAAATAGATAAGATATAAACGTTGGATAATAGGTACATTTCTATAAAATGGAGAATAAATTAAAATATAATGATTTTAAAAAAATTTTTTGCTAATTTGGAATAAATAATAATAATTATTATTAAATACAAAAAAAAGATGTGTTTTATTTGTTTGTGTGTGTGTGTCCCACTAAAAAAATAATTTAATTGATAAAAAATATGTCCAACTTTATATATTTTTTGCCCATTTGACCAAAATTTATATAGGTCTCACACTTTTAAGAAGAAGAAAGTAAAATTTTAAAAGAAAAAAAATAATCTCAGGTAAAATTTCAACCGTTGGATTCACTCAAATAAATTTTAATCGTAAATAACAGGAGATAGATTTAAAATTCAAAATAAATTATAATTTATATTATAGATTTTATTTTCAAGTTCTCTTACCAATAATCATGGCAAGATTGGCGGTGAGGACCTGACTAAAAAGTTGTAGGTTTGAGACTCGCGTGTAAAACGAAGTTGTTTCAAAAGTGTATTTTCATTCTTCAGAATAAAAAAATGTAGAATTAAGTTTACATTTTTTGTATTTGGAAACACATTCAAAGTATGAAGAACCTTCCCTATATCAGCTTTTCACTAATTTTTTTTTGCTAAAATATGTATAACTTAATACAATTGATTAATTTTTTTTATAAAATTAGTGTCATTAAAGATATAAAACATGAGACTAACATTAAATATATTTAATAAAATTTTAGAGATTCACAATTTGATTTTTAAGAGAAAAATTCTTTATTTATTTGAGATTCTTTAAATCAGATATAGAAATAGAATTTTAGACATTTGTATTAAAGGCCTCAGGGAACATCACTGTAATTTTTTCTTGGCTAATTAACTATTATAAAAACACAAAATAATCTATATTATAAAAAATAACTCATTTTAAATCTCAAACTTATCTTCCGCTCTCTATGGTTGAAATTCATTTGAGTTAATTTAATGGCTGAAATTTCACCTAAGATTATTTTTTTCTCCAAAAGTATCACTTCCTTCTTCTCAAAGGTTGTGATCCAATAGATAAAAATTTCTAAAGCTGGACATATATTTTACCCATTAGATTATTTTTTTAATGAGACTCACACAAAAAAAACTAAAATAACTTTTTTTTTCTTCCTCATTTTTCCTAAACTAGCAACACATTTTCGAAATTATTGTATTTTATAATTTATTTTTTATTTTGTAGCAATGTCTCTCTTTGTATATGAATATAATATATTTTTTATCTGACGTTTATGTCTTATTTATTTTTTAAGTTGTAAAATTCTAACAAGTACACTTAAAAAATCTTTTTTTTACGTAATATTTGTGAAAACAGGCAATTCCTAGTAATGAAAAGGGGCAATTGATTTGTGTTGAATGTTGATTGATTGCCTTTGAAAAAAAAATACAATTTAAATAAATTTTCTGAATGATTTGATTATGACACATTTTAATTCAAATTCTTAAGACTTATCTTGATCTTT
>BRYE01000022.1:18391921-18394421 GCA_030159115.1 Actinidia arguta var. hypoleuca
AATCATAAAAAAATAAAATATTAAATGGTGGTTGACGACTTATTGACGGTTGAAGGTGATGACAAACGAAAGTTGTTGAAAGTTAATTTTTAATTTTTTGTAGAAGGAGCAAAAGTAGAGAGTGAGTTAGAGATAGTCTAATATTCTGTTTAGGGTAAGTAAAAAAATAAAATATATATATTTTTTTAAAAACATTTAGGTAAAATAGGACACAAAAAAAATAAAAAATTCTAATATACTCACATAAATTTACTCCAAATAAATTTACCTAAAATACACCCCAAAAAATAGCAAAACAATGTACTCCAAATGGGGCCCTAAGTGTCCTATTTCTTGTGTCCATGGTCATGAAATCATGCTCTCAACACCAAAAAAAATGGTAATATTAGGTATGAAAGGAAAGAATGACCAAAATATTAGATTCCATTTAAATATGTGAATTTTAATCAATAAATTTTGTATTTAATTTAACAAAAATAAAAGCTTTTGAGCTATTGATGTACTGTGAAACAAAATGGAAAGGAGATTAGAGATGGAAGTGATCCATTTTTGGTATTACTATAATCATTAACATTAAGAATTTTAATCACTTATGTTAATTAGACATTTCAAATCCAATATAATAGAACTCTCAAATTCAATTTCGAAATTTTTATGTCTGCCACCAAATTTAAATCTAAACTATTCATATTAAATAAATATAAAAAAAACTTGCATTTTAAATCTATGCATCCAGGCATAGCCTTAGCTTGTGTGCCAACTCTTGTACGAAGTTAGTGTAAAACTGATGAGTCACGTTATCGGATTGTATTTATTTTATAGTTCATTTAAAGAATCATACTTTATCATTCAATTTTTTGAATCAAATATATCTACGTCATATGACTATTGATACCATCAGGGTGGAGTTCGGATCCTCTAAAGTAAAGATGGGTGGAGTTTTCTTAAATTGTTATAAAACAACGTCATTTTAATAAACTATAATACAAAATAATATCGTTTTAGGTTTTACTGCTCTCTAATAAAACTTGACTCACGAGGATCCGAACTTCATCAAGTGGAGTTCGGATCCTCTAAAGTGGAGATGGATGGAGTTTTCTTAAATTATTATAAAACAACGTCATTTTAATAAATTATAATATAAAATAATATCGTTTTATGTTTTAGTGCTCTCTAATAAAAGTTGACCCACGAGGATCCGAACTCCATCAGTTGGATCTTATCAATGAGTTAATAGTTTGAAGAAATGGACATAAAGTCTACTTTAAACGAGCACTGAGTTGTAATGATTTGGGCCATTAAGACCCGTCAAACACTGCCATTTCACATAATTATTAACAAGATAAATTGCCCTTATTTACCTTAATGTTTTTGATAAATACACGAACCCCTCTTTCAATTTTTGAAATATCAATGGCCTTTTTCACTTTTAAAATTATTATCAAAAAAAATTTCTTAGCATTAATTTTTTATAATAATGATAAAAACACCTTTAGATTTAGAGATTTCATATTTTTCTCTTAATACACTAATTAAAATAGATATATTTTTTCCTTCAGAATACCATAATTGATATAAATGGGTTATATTTTAAGTGCTCATAGTTTAAACAATGTAGTTAAAAAATAGATATTATAATTAAATTTAACAAAATTATTACAAAATAAAGTGGTCATGTATTGTTAATTTTATTATAAATAATAATAATAATAATAAATTAGAAAATAAATTGGTCTTATAAGAAAAATATAATAAAATGGGTTTATACGAGAAAAAAAGAAAAAATATTTATTTTAATTAATGTATTTTAAAAAAATAGAAAAACTCATATATTCAAGGGTAGTTTGGTCATCCTCGCCAAAATATTAACGTAAAAATATCTTGATAATAATTTAAAAAATAATAATATTTTATAAAATCTACGAGGATGGTAACTGTAATTATAAGAAACTTCAGGATGTCGGCGAGATTTACCCTTATTATATGTAAACTTTTCTTTATGTATCGTATCGTATCGTATCTTCCTAAGATATGCTTACGTCAGCTTCACGGTGCTTCATAAATGCAGTGTGGGGTCGTGGGCCCAAATACTGGGCCGTACCATGGGTCAACACACCTGGTTGGGGGCCCAACTCTAGCTCGAAAAGGGGATTGCCGACTGCCCCAAAACACTCAGCTGGATATTATGGCCGTGTTTGGATAAGAATATTATTTTTTACATTTTCATTTCTTCTGATTGAATTATTTTTTTAATATAAAAAGAGTGCAATTAAAATAAATAAATAAAGAGAAAATGTAAAAATCATCACCCATAGGTGAATGATTTGGGTAGCAATTTGTCCAAAAGAAAAAAAAAGCTTGAATTTGTGGAGAAATATCCTTTATATTTTTTCCCGTAAATCTCTCCAAAAAATTTAATCCAAACACACCCTATTCCCATCAAAGTTTCTTTAATATGTCCATTATTAGCATTGAGGTTATGAGATTTTTATTTCATTTT
>BRYE01000022.1:18399421-18401921 GCA_030159115.1 Actinidia arguta var. hypoleuca
TTTTGAGAAACTGTTTTTAAGAAATGAAAATATTCCTTTATTACTTATATTATTCATTTGTTTTTAGTGAAACATGATTTTTTAGAATTTAAAAACATTTTTTAATATTTTATTAAAAAATGCGTTGTTTTTTTAAAAATTTCTAAAAAACAAGTTCAACAACCATTAACCAAATATCATTTCTTAATATATTACGAAAAACTAATTCGGAAAACTAAATCAAACATAAGAAAACTGCAAATTGGTATTTTGCCTAACAAACAAATTGATATCATATTTTCCCTCTTTAGGCAAATCAAAAGTATTATCCATACTTCACTATTTGGCAAGCCCAAGCAAAGCCCAATAGCTTTGTCTGAAAAAGTATCATTATGGGCAGATACCATTGTCTTAATGGACTTGAATGACATTTTGGACTGGGTTCTTCATGATAATTTTCACATGACCATGGGACATGCTAAATTAAATGTCCACAAATGATAAATTTAAACAGAATTTTTGTACAAAATGATGTGATAGAATATAAGTATTTTAATTTTAAGCAAAATACTTATTAAAATAATTTTTATTTATCAAAATGCCATTGCCCTAACTTCAGCATGGCTTATGTACCTTGCTTCACGCATTTAGGAACATTTATTTCATGTCTATTTAATAGGGGGAGAAATTTGAAAAACAAAAAATGACAACGTGAACTAGAAAAGTGACATGTTTCTTAAAAGTAAAAGGATATTCTTACATGACTTTATATAAAAAAAATACTATAAGAATGACGTGACAGAATTTTTTTGGTAAATAAGTCATTTGGATGAGTTTATTAGCTGTAACTTTTGTTTTTCTTTGTCTTGAAAGTTGTGTTAGAGTTTTTTGTTTATGCTTCTAGGCCTAATACAACTTACAAAAGATAAAAAAAAATTAATTTTTTGAAACTCTATTTTAAAGTTTTTTAACTAATTATACTTTTATATAACCAATTTTAACATAAATTCAGCTATATAATTTCAATTGTGAGAGAGATGTTTTTGAGTAGTAATTTTTTTTCCTATTTGTTTTGTTCATTACTAGTTTTAGTTTTTCTTGGTATCGATTAGTTTTTAGGATTTGGCTGAGGATGTATACTCATTTTGATGTTGAACATTATTAACCATTATGTAAGAGTTTGAGGTTGGCATGTGATTAGTCGTCGAGTAAGTGACAACTTAGTTAGAATATGCTCATTTGACAATAATGTCAGATGTTTCCTGTCCCCTCTTTCTTTTTGCAAGTTTTCTATCATTAAGATTTTTTTTTTTATCAATTGGCATGTGATTAATCGTAGAATAAATGACAGTCTCGTTAAAATACGCTCATTTGATAATGTCACAATGATATCAGTTGTTTCCCGTCCCCTCTTTCTTATTGCAAGTTTTCTATCATTAATAAAATCCTCTTTTGTTTGCTATTAAAAAAGAGAAGTTTCCTTACGATTATCCAATCCATTGCTTCATTAATGGAAGTAATGTTAACAATGCTAAAAAAGGATTCACATATTGAGAGAGCAAAACCCCTAATCCAAATTGTGGGTCCCAATTTAATTAATTCATATTATTTTTTAATTTAAACAAAATTGTGGGTCCCAATTCAATCAATTCATATCTCCCACATCCACTACCGTGCTTTCCCTTATCGCACTCACGTCGGCATCCATGTGGGCCCACGAGCTTACGTGGCACCGTGTGTAGTGGATGATAGGTTACCCTTCAACGTCCCAAAAAAGGACAATTTAGTAAATTAACTTCTTATCTGTAGACAAGTAATCTGTTGGCACCTACGGTTACCCATTATGCGGTTCGAACTGTCCACTCTGTCGGCAACGTGAGCTCGGGCCACGTGTCGCATTCTAAAAAGCAAGTTTTAGCTCTTTTCGCCACGTGGGTCCCATGAACTGGTCCCGTAGAAAGTTTCACTCGCCAGATTCTATGTTGGCAGTACACTCGCGAGAAATTTAAGAACACGAGTTCAGTTTCGTGGCCTTTTCTATACGTGTCAGTTTTTGAATGGTTAATGTTGTATAATTTGGATATTGCGAGTGGTGCTAGATTCCTTAAAAGTAACGGCAATTATTTTGTTAAATGACAAAAATAACCTTTGTCATTTTCGGCTCATGGAATTTCTGGGCCCTTATTGGAGGCCTGCCTGGTAGTGCTGGCAGATACAATTGCTCCCCAATCATTTTTTTTTCTATTAATTGAAAATTTGAAGTAAAAGCAAATAAAAAAAATAAATTATTATCTCTATTTATGTATTTATTTAAAATAATTTTTTTGTAAATAAAAAAATCTTGTAGTTTTTTTTAAAGAAAATAGAAAAAAAATCAACAAGTGTTGGATATTTTTTTTGAGAGTTTTTAGCTGTTTTGATTTTGAGAATTTTTGTCTTTAGTAATTTTTTAACAGTTTGATTAAAATTTTATATTTTTTAAATTACTCTTGACGAGGGGAGTTCGCAAATTTATTTTTTA
>BRYE01000022.1:18424421-18426921 GCA_030159115.1 Actinidia arguta var. hypoleuca
TCTGGTTTATATGAATATATATGTAGGGACAGGGACAGCACACAGGCTACAATCTGAGCCAATCAATTGCACAAGGACAGTGTGCAAACTCACTAATCTCTCCTATTTTGATCCCTTACAGCTGACTCCCTCGTATTTATATACCCATTACATAGAAAAAAAATGCCCACACACAAAAAGTGAAATCAATCTTTCCTCTTTCTAAGAGGAACAACATTAGTCCTTGTACCCTTTCTTCTCAAGCAAGAACAGAAGGCTTAAAAGCAGCAATCTCCCCTTTTGAATTGAACTACTAAATATCCTATGTGAGTGCCAAACTAAAAATGTCGGACATGTATTCCATACCCTTATCCAAGTGTCGAATATCCGACACGGATATTTTTACTTTTAGGAGAGTTCATGTAAGATAGGCACTATCATATTGCTAACATCCAGTGATGAGATACTGGACTCAAGTAAATCTAAGATCTTAATATGTGGAGTATTTTCTCCATTTTTGGCATGACTTAGGAAGAGCGGCGTTCTTCACACCAGCCCTTCAATTGTATGAAGGTTGGGCAGGAGCATGCCATTTTAAATGGGCAAGGAAAGCATTGATGGCAACCCCTGTTTTTTATTTGCAGAGTTGTTTGTCATTGATTTACTTGACTGGAAACGAACCAGTCCACTTTTGAGTACATACTTTACTTATTTTTTGGCTTACAGGAAATTATTGTGGTTGAAAATATTTTGCGATAGGTTTGATAGAGAAGTTAAAGTTTTGGAGTGACAAAATTGTTTCTTTGCATAGAACTACTATACATAGGTTGCCCTCCTTTTGGCATTTCGAATAATGTTATTTAGTTTACAAAAAAAAAAAAAAATCTTCCAGATGAACAAAGATTTGAGTTAGTACAAGCAAGGTGATATCGAGTTACTTGAACTTATCGTTGCTTCACATTCAAGTATGTGAATGCACAACTGATGTTTGCTGTTCACTCTTTTTCAACGCTTTGACAGAACTTCTCAGCTGAGACGTCTTCGACTTGTGTCTTGCTATGCCATTTCAGATAAAGGTTTGGGCAAAGCTGCTGAAAACCTACCATTATTGGAGGAGCTTATAATTATCTTCGGTGGTATTTCAGAACTAGGACTTGAAAATGTCGGTCGTTCCTGTCCTCAGCTGAAATCGCTCACATTTAACGATCAATGGTCCACGTCCTTGGTGAGTGATTTCGAGGCACTAGCTATTGCAAAAAACATGCCTGGATTACGCCACCTTCGGCTCTTTGGAAGTAAAATGACAAATGAGGGCCTGCAGGCAACTCTCGACAGCTGTCCTCACCTTGAGTCCCTCGACCTCCGGCATTGTTTCGAGGTTGATCTCAGGGGCGCTTTGGGGAATTTGTGTTCCGAGCGGATCAAAGATCTGAGGCATCCAGAAGATTCCACTCGTGATTATGGTTTTGATACAAGTGTTTATGGGATCAGGGTTTCCTGCAGTGAGTTGGCTCCCTGCAGGGTTGTAGGGAGCCCAAAACGACGTCGTTTTACCTTAAAAATGCAAAACGACGTCGTTTTGGCTCCCTGCAGGGAGCCTACTCACCGCAGTGACCCTTGATGCGTGTTTATGATGATAGCGTGTATCCATATGAGTATGATGGCTTTGATCCGTACTTCACTTATGCCAGCGACGACTATGGATGGGATATAATGGAATATCATGTTCACAGTAGGTTTTGCATGTAGTAGGACTTTTGTGCAAAAAATCTTGTTTACCACTGGATTGATGTCTTTTTCCCTTTGCTCTGTTTACTCGTCTAGATGTCTATACTTATTTTTCTTTACCAACTTTCATGTGTTTAATCTCACATTATTTACTTTCTTACCCTTCCAAAGAAATCAAAATTATTTCTTCTATTTTCTCACCTATCATTCCAAAATGGCCATTCGTGCTTGCCTCGTTTGCATCAACGCCCGAAGTTTTTAGGTGTTGGCATAATATATTCACAACTTGGGGGTATAGTGTATTTATCATAATCCTCATGGAACGTTATTGTAATTTACGCTTTCAAGATTACCTGTGTGTACGGAGTCGCATTGGTAGGTTTCAGTTTCATCCCAAAACCCTAAACGTTCCAGTCACTACATTTTCTCAGCAAACTCTGAACGATTTCCCGGAAAATCTCCCGATCAATGGCGTTGTCTTTGGGCAAACCCCCTCCATTGCCGTCAATTTTACCGCCGGTGGAAGAATTTCGTAACTGGATGGAACTGCCACGCGACGTGACAGCGGCAATACTGCACGGACTCGGCGCGGCGGAGATACTGGAGGGTGCACAGAAAGTGTGTACAATTTGGCGTAGCATCTTCGAAGAGTCGGCGATGTGGTGGACCATTGACATGGGAGACCTGCACGACATGCCCTACAATCTCGAGAAAATGGCGATTGATCGGAATTCAGCACTTCCGCACCGACGAACTCCTTCAGTGTTTCTCCGAGCGGTAAAAACTTCATATT
>BRYE01000022.1:18464421-18466921 GCA_030159115.1 Actinidia arguta var. hypoleuca
TGAGTACTGTGCATTTCGGTGGGATATATACTGCGTGGGCTAGTTTAGTTTCAAATCTGGACCCCCTTCAGCCATTTGTATTGTTACTGGACAAAGTGGTGTTTCGGTTCTATTTTTATTGCCATTTGGATTGAGTACGAGGGTCATGATTTAATTGTTCCGAGATCATCCTAGCGATCCAGATTTCATGCTGCACACATCTGGTTTGAATAGGTTGAACTGATTATAGACGTATTTGTCTCTAAATTGAGTGTGGGTCATGACCACACTCTGCATTATTGACCGAGCTTTGGGGGGTTTTATTGGGGATTTCTTTTTCCTTTTAAACATGGGTTCTATATTCTCCTAGTCCTCATCTGTGGGGGATTACTTCATATAGGCTAGGCTTGGACTTTTTTTACTCTCTTGTAGAGAGAAATTCACCCTTCGTGTACCTTTGGGTACCTGTCTGGAGCTTGGTTGACTCTCTTGTCTTGGGGAATAAAATGCATGCTTACCCAAAAAAAAATCGTTTTATTTTTCAACAGAACATGATCTTCTGTGTTTAGGAAAACCAAACCAATGAATGGCAGTTCATATTCTATTTCTCTGTTTTCTTTTTCTTTCAAAACAGCATTGCAAACCCTGCTATGTAATAGAAAACTATCAGAATATCAAAGTTAAGCTTGTAGCTGAACACTCATTTTAGATAACCTCATAAGAAAAATCTAAATTCTAATTGACAACCATCAAACAACAATATTGAGCTAAATCACGCAGAAAAACAAATTTTGAAGGCTCAACACACATAGGACTGTACTTATAATGTGTACAGAAAAAAAACTAGAAACAAATCATAACATTACAAAGAAAGCAGCATGGTAACAAAATCCCAAAATGATAATCCTTAACGAGTAAACAGTAAACGAACAGGAGAGAGAGAAATGAAAAAACTGATGGATTGAAGAGCGAGAGTAAAACATCAAACCACAGAAGAATTCCGTTCAGGTACGACTATTTGTTGAACAAAGTGAAAAAAAATTCGATATTTGTTATCTAATGGAACAAAGACTAATACCTTAATTGAGTCAGTCAAGATCAAATCTGCTTATTAAAGTGCTTCTCCGATTGCTCAGGACAGCTCTATCTTTCAGAGAGAGAGAGAGGAGGGTTTAGATCAGGGTTTTGTGAAACAGAGAGGGATTTAGGGCTTCCTGTTTTTTCTCGAGAAGTTATCTGGTGCTTCGTGAGCACCAATAGTGGGGCATGTGACAATTTTCTCGGAAAAAATATGTACATTTTGATTTAAAGTAAATTATGATAAATACCCTAGAACTATGACCAGTTTTCACTTAACTTCCCTAAACTTTGGATTCTAATATTTAGCCCCCTCAAGTATAAGCATTACATAGCCCATGGATGTTGCTAATGGCAATGCTTAATTTACGCTTTTGCCTTTCACTATAAACAGACAGGCCAGAGGATGAGAAATAGAAAAATAGAGAGACAAGTTGAGCGATGGCCAAATGCATTGAGAGAGAGCTGAACAATAGGTTGGGGGTGGCAATCAGTTGCAGTGCTCCAAAGAAAAACACGGACCATTTGGGGCCATGTTTATCTATTTGCCTAGTTACGTGATGTTTGGCTTGACTTTATTTGAGATAATATGGAGAATCTTTAGTGAGCTAAACCACGACCAAATCTAGTCATTAGCAAACAAAAAAAACTTAAATAATGTACTTGTGGTTGTGGAGAAGAAAAAGGACTACAAATAGTGAAAAAATATAGTTCTTGTAAAAGTGAAAGTGGAGAGGTAGGCCCTACCTTTATAAATTCTAGGTTGACGTAGAGAATAGAAGTTCTCAAAAAAATGAGTAGTTATAATAATAAGGGCAGTTAGAAGCAGTTACGTGAAAAAGGAGTGAATATATTTGTTTGGATTACAAGGGTGTTTTTGTTAAGGAAAATGTTATGGAATGTGACACCTCATGAGGTGTCACATTTGGATTGACTGAGTGTAGATTAAAATGATTGGGTGGACCCCACATCGAACCAATCCAAATGCAACACCGAATCAATCCATGCATTTGGGGTACAACTTGGTTGTACTCATAGTATTACCCTTTTGTTAAAAACTTAGGTATCCACATTAAAGGGGAGCTTCTAAATGCAAACCAATTTGGTCAAAGAACACCCCCATTTCCAAGTAACAACCAACCTATATTAGGGGTTTGCATCTTGACTCACTACAACTACCATCTGCATCCACTTTCGCCGACTTGGCCGCTAGCCCACCTCCAGCCTTTCCCTTTCCTCCACCACTATCGACCAGCACACCCACCTCCATCTCCATCACCTAGCCTACCCCATACTCACCACCATCTCCTTCTCCACACATGACACTATATTGCTAACTCAAGCAAGTAAAATATACGCGGCGACGAATACGTGTAGTGCAGAGGGTGATCCACTCCACAAGTGCATTGACTGTGTTTGCCTTAAATCCTGAAATGGATTTTTG
>BRYE01000022.1:18486921-18489421 GCA_030159115.1 Actinidia arguta var. hypoleuca
GATCTTTGGGTAGTGAATTAGTTTTAAATTTGATATGTTAAAAATATGATAAAAACCAAACTCGTAATTTATCGACCCTTTGTTCGTGGATTGCTCTCACAATAATTCTTTCAAAAATGTAACTGTCAGAATATTTTGTATTTTAGCGTAAAATTTTGGCTTTGTTTTTAGATTTTTTTGGGATTGGCCAAGACGATAGGTCCCACGGCCGGTCCCTTTTGACCCATTTATAAAATGTTAATTTATATCAATTTAGCAAGTGAGTGAACAAAATTATCTTGCATTTTCAGCCATAGTAGATTATCAATTGTTTTTTAGATTAAATACCAACTTGATTAATTGGTCAAAAATCAAGTTTCAGTACACACATAGTCAGCATTTCCACATCCTCCAATAACTCCAATGACCACTGTCGCTCCTCTGTAGGTACGTGTAAGGTCGTCATTTTCAATAGTCAATCTGGGGCAATTTTTTTTGGTACTTAATCTAGGGCAAATTAGATATTAATTGTATCTTTTCTTCACAAATACGACTAGTCAAATATCTAATACCACAAATACATATCTACTAAACCACGTATCCCATAAATATCATAGGATTGTTTTAGCTATTAAATTACTTAGATCTAGTTCGACTCTAATCCAACTCATCTTATATGAACTCCGTTTGTTTGACTCTTACTCTTCTTACCAATTTATTTATTTTGAATGAATTCTATTTTGTGGTTATGAATTATTTTGTAAGTATCATATTTTAGTGATATTGAAAATATCAAACAGTATACATTGACGTAGATTGATAAATCATATGTAAGCCCATATCTACATCTTTTGTATTACTGTACAAACAGAAGCCATGCAAGTAGCCTTAGCAATGTCAATAAAAGATGCATTTTAGATATAATTTTTTTTAAAAAAACTGTTTTTCATGTCAAAATCATTCCTTTTCAATAATGTCACCAGCCCGCAAACCAGTGTAGCTCAAATGTCAACGTTTTTGACAAGTCTTAGCTTTAGTTGCGGTTTCAAAACGGCACATGGGATGGTGCCAGACATTAGTTTGACTAATTGGTCATTTGATCTGTCCACTTGTTAAATATTGACTCATAAGCAATTCAAAGTCAACAATTTTTTTCCTACAAATAACGAACCCAGTCCTTCTCTGTCTCTTCCCATGTCCCCTCTTCCGGTTGTGGTACGATATCCAATAATTGATTAATTCGAAAAGATCAATTTCACAGTCCATTAGTTGAAACACGATTAAAGTTAAGGTAACATCTTGTTCAAATTAATCAAACTTAGAAATTAATAACAATAATCATGAAGTTTTTCTAATTACCTAAACATGATTATTAAATCAAAAAAGGGATATTATGTCATAGAATTTTTAACTATCACAATCATTTATGTTATATAAAGAATCGCTATAAATGAAAAAAATCAATTTTTGTTGGCTTCATAGATTTTTTTAATACCAATTAATATTGGGTAAGTAAGAATTTTAAATAAAAAAAACGTAGAAAGCGAGGTATATGGGATTATTGTTGTGTGGCTACATCTTGGATGAATTTTATTCATGAATGACACTTGCTAGGTAAAATTTGAAGTATTTTTTTTGGCATGTATCATCCTGATTAATTCTATATAACAATTGTGTTCTCCAAAATTAAATTTTTATGTGAAATAGACAAAGCAAGAACTGACCTAATAAAATCTCTCAAATGTTTTCAGGTGGTTCATTCGCCTATCTAAGAGTCGAACTCGGCGAATTCGTGGCCTTCATAGCTGCGGGCAACATCCTCTTGGAGTACGTCATAGGTGGTGCCGCTGTAGCCCGGTCATGGACCTCCTACTTTGCCACCCTCTGCAACCGCCACCCCAATGACTTCCGCATCCACGCCCATGGCCTTACCGAAGGCTACAACTACCTTGACCCCATCGCCATTGGCGTCATTATTGTCATATGCATCATCGCAGTTCTCAGTACCAAAGGTAAGTACAACTTTTAGAATTCTTCTTTTAGAATACTTCTAAAAAAACCTTCAAAAAATATGGTATATTACATTAAAAAAAAACCTTAACTATAGCCTATTTCTGAGGTGTATTATAGACTTGAACATTTAACCCCTTAATCTACTTAAGTTTTACACTAAACCCCTTCCATTAGGGATATGTTAGGATTTTGGATGGAAACTTGTCACATGACTGGCACATGACTGAAGACTAAAATGCCCTTAACTTGGTCGTTACTTAATGTGTCAACCAAACTTGACCTCGCCATTCCTTCCCTCTCGTAAGTGGGTCTCAAGAAATTGGAAACTAGAAAGTAGGGTTATTTGAATTTCAATTCGATTTTTTATGAAATCGATAGAATCAGAAATTAACTTCCGATAATTAAGACATTTGAGACTAAAAAAGAGGGTTAGTTCAAATTTTGATCGAGTTTTTTCCGGAACCGAAGAACCAAACTGATCTCACTCGGGTTGGTTCGGTTCGGCTCC
>BRYE01000022.1:18546921-18549421 GCA_030159115.1 Actinidia arguta var. hypoleuca
GTGTACCTATCATTTTTCAACTTTTAATTTTCTTGAATGAGAGTGCCATCAAAAGGATCTATAGGCATGCTCTCACCTAAAAAAGAGCATGAGAGAGAAAGTGACGGAGAAGTCCTTAAATAGAAAGTAAGGGAAAATTACACTTCATCACCTTATGTTTTTTCGAAAAATTCACTATAGCCCTCAAAGTCCTTTTTTGCCCACATCCGTCCTTTAGCTATCTTTTTGTTGGAAAAAAAAGTGCATTGAAATAAATAAAAAATCCAACAACTATCCACTTGCCACATCAACCCCACGTGGCCAGATGACGCGATACGTTGTATGCTTGGAAGTCTGGGTATTGGTGTAAGTGGTATTTTGTTCTTGTATTTGATATAATTTATTCATATACCATTTAGGATTGGTGTTTGCGATAATTTAAATACTAGAGTGGAACTAGCTTAATTGGTCAAAATTCTCGTTATTTGCACTTGGCAAAATTATTATAAGAGTTCAAATCTTTCCATTAGCAAAATTTCCCTTCCACCAGGCTATGGCCTCTGATATACCAACAAAGGATAAAATAAGCAAAAATTACAAAATGATGATGTGGGGGTGGTGAGTTAGAGATGAGAGAAAAAAAATTGAGAATAGACACCGGCGGCGATGAGAGAGAAAATGTATGTTCTTAATAACTGAAAAACGCGTACCTTGAAAGGGAACGTAGATTCTCCTTATATAGCCTAGCTCAGCGAGTACCTCGACGGCCCAACCGTTATGTCAGTAGGTTAGTGACTACCCCAACCATGCCTCTACGGCTTAGTTGGTAGCACGTCTCCATACCGTAGATTTTTTATTCCAGATATGGGGGTTGTCAAATAAAACTCCGTCGTGCAAGTTATTTTCTGTCCCTTGACATATCTCAGAATCTGTGCCGACTGTTATTTCTTGGCCACTCTTGGCACGGCCACTTTATTGAGCTTACTATTTAGCGACATCTCGAATTTGACGCATATCTCAAGTCTGGCCGATGTAAGTACATGGTAAGGTTCCTACCGAGCTCCGGTACTCGTCGTCTCCTTTACCTTGCATCATAGTGGCTCTGTTGGAGATGGCCATTGTCTCGGTGGGAGCCGAGCTTATAATCGTTTATTTTATCCCCTTATGGATGATTTTCACATTTTTTCCTTCAATTGCACTAGATTTTTTTGTTTTGTTCTATGAATTACCCAAACACCCTTTCTATGTAATTAAAACTTTTGATCATAAATAATTTTAGCATTATAAATACATGAATATTTGGATGGTTTTACATAATAAAAAATAAATAAAATTAAAAAATGAGAAGTGTAAAAATTATCGCTCAAAAATATATTAAGGTTCAATGTGGAAATCTTTTGAAACATAATAGTGACAAAGTGTAATTCAGTGGAAGTTTTGAGAGAGAGAGAGAGAGAGAGAGAGAGGACAGAAGCATAAGTTAAAGTACCTCCACGCGGGAACAGTATTTAAAGCCAGAGAGAGGGAGCACGAGGCTCGAGAGAGAGAGGGTTTGGGATTCAGCTTTAAATGGGGTAGGGATTTTTGAAGTGAAGGAAAAGGAAAGCCCAATGCAATAAAAACCAAATACTATACAGTGTATACACACAAGATGCTATGGCTAACCCTAGCTAACAGTAACATAGGTGTGGGTTAGGTACAAGATGTGTGTATATATGTATATGTATATATATACAACATGTTGATCATGCATGCAGGTGATTATATGTTCATTCATGGTCATCATTATTATCATCATCCATGCATGGCATTGGGACGTAAGGTTCATATATATATATATATATATTCAGTGCCGACGTAAAATTTTAATTTTGGACAGACGGATTCAAAGGAGTTGTGGGCGAACACCACACCAAAGTTTTTAAAAAATAATAATTTTTTTAGCATTAATAGGTTTTAGTCTTTTCAAATTATATTTCTTCGTCACTGTAAGATTAAAATTATTATTATATTTTATACGCAAGTAAAAACTTCTTTGTTTGGTATGAATGTTTACCTTTCTAAAGTTAAAATTTTGCGTCCGTCTCTAAATGTACTTATAAAACACAAAAGTTATAATCCACGCATAAAATACATAATAAGTCTTTACTTGTATATAATATGAAAATATTTATAACTAGAACTACTATAAAATTTGTGTGTTTTAAAAACTTTGGAGTGACGGTCGCTCCTAAACGTTCGACCCCTTGGGTCCTTCCCTATATATATATCACTATATTGATGTACGAAAAACACGTGGCAGAGCCAAGATTTTTGTATGGTGAGAGTGAATATAATTTTTCCTATTTGATATATAGACTCATCTATTTAATATGTGTCAATATTAGAGGTGTCTTAAATTGAAAAATATCGACTACCAAAAAATTATGATATTCAAGCATTAGCATAACCTTACATCCTAGTCACATTGATAAATAGCGATCATTTAAGGTTGTCGAGTCGAGTAGCTACGGTTGCGTCC
>BRYE01000022.1:18584421-18591921 GCA_030159115.1 Actinidia arguta var. hypoleuca
CCTTATTCTCCCGGATAACTTTTAGTTAGGGTGAGGGCCACCCAAAAATTATCCACCTCTATCCGCCTGCTGGAGAAAAAGTTATCTGTCTGACAAAAACCATCCAAACGCTGGATAGTAAAAGTTATCCGAAGAGAAAAATTATCTCTCCTCTCTATCCCCTTGCCAAACAGCCCCTAATTGTACTAGTGGTATTGAATTGTACTTTTTCTTATAGAATTGCTTTGAAATGTTTATTAAACACATTAGTACTCATTTGACAACAACATTAGCAAATTGGTTGCATTTTTTGCCAACTCAATAATATGATCATTAATTTATTTATTTATAGAGTTCGAGAGAGTTATATTTATTGTCTGGAAACTCAACACAGATTAACATCGCAACTATAACTTGATTATTTCTTAAAAATAGGATGAAATTGGACTATAACGTAGGGCAATCTAGAAATTAGATTGCGTTGAGACACGGAGAATATTGGTTGAGCAATGATATAGAAATAATTATTTTTATAGATAATAATGTGATAAAATAGGAACCTTTTACTTTATAACAAAAAATAAAAAAGTATAATTTTTATTTATCAAAATACTATTATGACATTATGTTTATGGTATTTTAAATATAAATTAATCTTTATAATAATATTGTTTTCTTTTTCATTTTTTTAAAATGGGAGACAGCAGAGAATTTCCGTTTTGTAAAAAATGCATGAATTTCACATAAAATAAGCACAAATGTACATAGAAGTGAAATTTTAAAAAGAAAAAAAAAAAACAATAATCACTATTTGGCTCTTCCACGACCACTAGACCACCGAAACACGAAAATCAACGCCGCGACGAGCAGAAAGGCGACACCGATGCCTCCACACACAGCGGCGGCCACCACCAGCGCCTCCCTCTCGCGATCCCTCTTGCCTCCGCCCCCGGAGACCTCCTTCCACCAAGACGCGTCGCTCATGTTCTTCGCTTCCGGCATAGGAGTGCTCACCGCCGGCGACGGCGGGGCCGGCCTTCCCCCGAAGAACGACCGCATTTCCGGGGACTCCTCGCCGCCATCCGCTGTTGCAAGGCCGTGTTCCGAGGGCCGGAGCTCCTTGCCCTCCGATCGTCCGACCGTGAAAATCGCAATCACCGCCACCGGCAAGTACATAATCAAGACGACGACGTATCGCCTAAAATTCTCCATATTCGGTGCTCTCTAGACAAGTTCTCTCTCTCTAGATTACAGGCATTCCTTCTTTTTTTCGCTACTCTCTTTGCCCTTTATGTCACTGACAATAATTTGGCTGTGGTTCTCTATCTAGACAAGACAACTAGAGGTATACAAGGGAATAAAGCTCCGCATTCGGAGAGTGGGCCCACCACAATGTCACGCTTACGATTACAAAAAATTTAAATTTATTGTTTTTTTAATAATAATAAGTATAATTTTGTAAATAAATTATTTTTTTCCTGTGAACAAATTAATCTAATTAAGTCGTGTGGCAACAATTATCAAAACACTCAGTAATATATTTTCCGTGAGTGATAAAGTTTACAAAATGAACAAATTGAATCATAAAAATTGACCTTGTGGATCACCAAATCGTAACGGCAAGAGAATCAAGTCTACATATATATGTGTGTGCGCACACGAGAAGAGTTACCGTGGGGTAATATTCTAACTTAAAAACAGATAATCTCATCGTTTCAACTTTTAAGCAACAACAAGAGTGTTTGGTGCATGTTGCAGCATTTTGCTGCAATTTTTTATTTTTATCAGTTTTGAAATAATTAAATTTTAACATAAATTCAATTATATAGAAAAAAACTGTACATGTTTCGTATTTGGGGGTGAATGAGGAAATCTATTTTATTTTCATATTTTGGACACTTTTAAGTAGTTTTAAGTCAAAGAAGAGGTGAAAACGAGTGAATTGCTGTCGTAGAGAAGTCGCAAAGAGAGCGGTGTGATCCGCCACTTTCTACGTTGTCTTCTATTGGACCAAGAGGAATCCTACCAATAAATATCTTCGAATTAAAGAATAAATGGTAGAGACTTGCTTAATTCGTTACTCTACATACTCAACTTAATTGCACATTTTGGCCTAATTTTTTTATATATAAAATTAGCTACTTTAATCTTTTATTTTGGTAAATAAAAAAATTATAGTTGATCATAATTTTATAATTTTCTTGTTCCCCTAATGAGAAAAATCGAAAATGCAATTTTTTTGTTTAAATTATGAAAAATTCTATTACTGACAACAAATTTAGCTAATTTGTCGAGTAATTTTTTTTATTTAGTATACTTTTTTTAAAATTATATAAAAAATTATAAATTTTCAAACTCATTCCGTCAAAAGTAATTAAAAAGTATAAATATTTTATCAAGCTAAAAAAATTCATTACTATTGTTTTCATTTTACTATTTTTATGAAGTTGTGTTGCTCAAAATATTTTGGCTCCCACTAAGGACACAATTGGGCCTGGATAACACACGGGCCGAGCATGTACTTGGGCCCTTGGTATTGCTTGTACCATCATTACAAAGAATAGACAATGGATTTGATAATGATGCCAAGGCCCAAGGGTATGATATGAAATGTGGGAAGAGTTATGCCCATATCGTATCGTACGCGTGTATGAAACTGCTAAAAGGAAGTGACGCGTTCCATACGATCGGGGTATAACTCTTCCTTGTATATATTTTGGAAATTTAGAAGACATGCTTGCAACTAATTTTTCTAGATGCATTTGAATATGGGATTCATGTTTTTGGAAATATTCTAGTAGTTTTTGGAATTTTGAGAAGGAAAGCCCCCCAAATTGATGCTATGCATTTTATCACTATCAATGCCTTGTCATACAATTAGGGACACATAAACAAATCACAGCTAATGCAGCCCTTAAATAATGAAAATAACACTAGACATCAACAAACCTCTCACATGCACGTGGGACTACAAAAATTGGTGAGCCAGTTTTGTGGTTGGTTTCTGTGTCCGTAGTGGAACTGTTGTTTCCTAAATGGGAAAATACAATCTATTCATTCAGCCCGGTCTATTACTTGTTGCAGATTATTGAGGTCCTGAAATTGGTAATCTTTTCGACAAGGTAATGTGTCTGATATGGTATGGATTAAAGATATTGTATTAGAAATTTGTCATAATCTGATTCCTCCCCAAGTCCTCCCTGTTTAGTTTTGTTTTTGTTTTTGTTTTCCGTGAAACTACATAAAACTTGTTTTATTGATGGATTTCGAAACCTGTTTTTTTAGAGAGATTTTCAAATTCTCGGAAAAGATCTTTGCTCAAAAAGAAAAAACGATATATGGTACGAAAATGATAAGTGTTTTGTTTCGAAAAAACAGTTTCTAAAAGTTGTGATGGAAATTTGTTTTCGAAAACAGCAACTAGACAGGGTTGCATCTCTATGTAGGTTTATGATTTATCTAATCATCACACAGTGAATTGATGCAAGATCCCATTTTTTGTCCTTTTGAATGCTCAGGTTCCACATTTCTTGTGATTCAACATGCTATCATTGTGGACTGATCCATTTTTTTCTCTCTTTGTTCTTAATCATATTATTGAGTTCTCTTATATTCATCTCTAGAATGTAAACTTGCTTTCTAGTGCAGTAAATAAGAAAAATTAGGTCTTTGCATTGTAATTTGCTTGTACTGTACTTTTTGAATTAGAGAGGGTGTTTGGTATTGTTGAATTATGTTAGAATTACTTATTTAAAATTAGAAGTTTAAAAGCTTCAAAATATAGTTTTCAATTATAAGTTATTTTTCAGCTTTTGTAGGTTGTTTTTAGCGCAGAAGCAGAAATTGTGCTAAACATTCTCGCACAGTTTTTACGACAAAAAAGTAGAAGTTGCTGTCTGTGAATCTTTGATTGTATCGAATATTCATGTAATCATATATCCCTTCGAGATGGGTTAATGCTATATTGAAGATAAAATAATTTTCATAACTATTAGAAGTGATTTTAAACTTTTTCGGTTATTTTAATGAGAAGATTTTGAAAATATTAAAATCTTATTCAAATTTAAAAAAAGAAATCCATGAAAGACAAAAGATTTAGCTAATATGTCAAGTAAAATTGATTTTTTGTGTGTGTGTCTTTAGTGAATTCGTCAACAGAAATTAAAGAAGTATAAAATTCTAATCACATAGTGCAAAAAACCACTAAAGATGAAAAAAATCAAAAATCAAAACAACTAAAAAATTCCTCCACCCAAAGAAAATAAAAACTAGGTCAAATTTGGCCTAAAATTGATCAATATCAAAATTAAAACATAAAACAAGGAGGGAGCTATAGTGCCAAAAAATAAATTACAAGGTCAAAATACCAAAAGTAGCATAAAATCTGGGTTCTAGATTGATAAATTCCACAGTGAATTTACATTTCACACCGACAAAATAAACATTATTTTATTTCATTCTCACTAGTGTCTGAATCTCATCCGGAATGGAAAAAATAGAAAATTTCTGTTTGACCCCTGTAAGACTTTTAAAAGAGCAATTTGGCCTCTTGAAAGATAAATTGAGGAAATTGCTCCCTAATTTAATCCCAATACAGCAACGTACGAGACTGCAACCCACGTGATACTGTTTAAGGGCTAGTAAAGTTGAATAAAAGTGGTGTTCAGAGGAGTTTGCTTATACGATTGTCAATTGCTTGTGCTTCAGATCAATACTCCATATTATTGTTTATGAAAATATTGTCGGTCCAAATTTAATGTGGAAGGCAATAAAGTTGGATATATATATATATATATATACACACTATTATAAACGAAACACTTCAGTTGGGTATAGACAAAATCTTGAAGTCGGTTCAAATTTTTTATGCCAAAAATACCCCTACAACCATAACTGTTGGTAACCGTTGTTTCATGGTTGCAATAACTGCTAGAAAAATAATAAGAAAAAAAAGCGAAAACAAAATCAATTTACTTCAAGAATCAGTTCTACACACGCATCACGTAGACACTCACCACTAGTATATATATAACCCATTTACTTGATTAGGATAGACCACAGGTGGTTTAAATGTTGGCTAACAAACAAGTCAATAATGTTGATGGGCGTTGATCTATCCAATTCAAATGGTGTTATTTAAATTGGTGATGGGTAGCAATCACCCTCGAATAATGGAGCAATTCCACCCAACTTTCTACCCAACTTGTTTCTTGTTTTTGACTTAGAACCAAACATCACCCACAGTGGCTGCTCTCAATTATAGGAACATGGAACCCATCAATCGCAAAATACGTTAAACTAATAATGTTGACAAAACCCTTTTAATTAAACTGCTCATTGATGTCGCTTGTAAGCTTATTTTCATGGTCCTGTGAATTTTGTGATTTGGTTAAGCTCGGTTTGAGATAAAATAGATTTTTTGAATTATTTTTGTTGTCAGTGAATTTTTTTCATTTTCAAATCAAAATTTTCAATGTTTTCGGTTTGTCTTGATTAGAAGAATCGAAAAAAAAAATTAAAAAATGAATTATTTCAAAATAAAATTTAAATTGGATTAATTTGAAATTTAGTGACTTCTATGTAAAACGTATATAGATTTTTATTTTTTATTTTTTTCAATTCCTCCAATCAATGTATACTAAAGACAAAAGTAATCTCCAAAAAAATCATTTTATCCTAAATCGAATATTAAGAATTTGTGTGGTGGAAGTCGCGATGGCAATGGTAATGGACTGGTAGTGATGTGGTGGTTGGTAAAACTTCTTAATCGATTGTTAAGAGGACTGGCTTTTTGTCAGATTCAACATAAAACAGAAACTATAGTAGAGAGAAGCTTGAATTTGCAATTTCGGAAAATAGCAATTTTAAGGAAAAAAAACTTGAGGTTGTGTTTGGATCCTGAATTTAGTGAGGAAAAAAGACAGAGGAAATAAAAAAGTTAAATAATCAACGATTCAGAACAGTTGAATCCTCTAATGTTTTTATTTTTTTTTTCTTCACAAATCCTATATCCAAACACAACCTAAAGACTTGGGTTCTCTACCTCCTTTCAATTTATTCATTCATAGAATTGCCAATTAAAAATGTGTTTGGATTAAGAAAGAGAAAAGTTAGAGAATCTAACAGTTTTGTTTCAGTCAATTCTAATTTGGAGTTGGCTTGTCTGAAGTTTGTGTTTCCGAGAAAGTTTATCACGACACATCAACGCAGATGGAAAACAGTGATCCAGATCTGTCCATCAGTGCATAATTTTCCTTTTTTTCTACAGTAGTTTATTTTCTTTTTTTCCCCTCTTTTCGAAAGAGAAAAATAAGAATGTTCAAATCTGATTGTTTCCATGGGAAATGACCTATGGACCACTTTGGAATGGAAAGAAAGGTCTTTTTAATAATGCTAAACTCATTTTGATGTCGGGAGAGAAAATAAAACTCTTTTCCCACCAATCATTTTCATTGTGTTGGTGTTTGAGTATTTTATTAATTTTAAATATGTTTTATATTTTTATTTGTGATCTCTTGTCAATGGATTGGATAAAATTCGAATCCAACCAAAATGAATTCAAATTCATTAACAAAAAATCGATTCGAAAATCCATGTAATTTGAATCTAGTTGATTGATATTTCTAGAATCGGAATCAGATATTCACTTTTTGAACATGATCCAATAAAAAATTATATTTGATTCCCATGTCAAAATTTTCATACTTCTTTTAGTTGTTTTTTTTAAAAAAATAAAAACAGATCAGATCGACTTTCAAATCATATATCCATTTCAAATGGATTTTGGTTCAGATTAAACAAAACAAATTTTACTAATTACGATTTGAATTTTCATGAATTTGATCCAAATCCAATCCATTTACATCCCTAGTTTAGTATTTACTATGATTGGAGGATGTGTAGGGACAAATGTCGCTTGATTCTTTTAGAACTATTGTGGGTGGGGGGCTGGAAGAGGAGGTAGCTGTCATGTTAAAGTAATGGAGGCGGGACGGGGTGGTAGACGGTGATGGATGTCGGAGAGAGAAGAGAGATGGCGATATATTCTTCCGTGCTTTTAACCCATGTGACATTTACATCTTTATACGCGTTAAAATTACAAATATTTTGTCCACACATAAAAATAAGGGCAAAATAGAGAATTATATGACAAAAATTGCTAATTTCATCAGATCCGCTTTGTCTCACTGACGGTAAACTAACGGATGTGAAATCTGCTATTCGAAAATGAACAAAAAGGGAGGACGATACGATTTATAAAACGTTAGGGGAATGTAAGTGTAATTTAACCTTATCTTATTTGTTTTGACCAATAATTTTCCACCAGGGGTACTTTTGGTACGGAAGACGACGACAAGAGATTGCTTCATTTAATAACAAAACAGTAGGGGTAATTCTGGAATGTTAGAAGAATAATTGCACTGTTGATCATCTTCCATACACATGCATGTGACCTGTCTCCCAAATAATGAGGAGTCCATCTCTGTCACCAAATAAAATACTAATTTTTTTTTTAATAAT
>BRYE01000022.1:18661921-18666921 GCA_030159115.1 Actinidia arguta var. hypoleuca
TAGGTGACTTCCGTCATTAATTTGATGGGAGTTAACATCGAGGGGCAAATTGATTGATATTTCAAAAGGTCAATGATTTGATTAATGTTTTTAAAAGGACAGGTGTGTGTGAGACATTTGGGGGGATTTTGAATTTTTCCCATTATCATATATAAGATAATTGATTATTCTATGATTTAAAAATAAGAGAAAATGTAAATTAAAAGATAAATTTAACAAAACATGGATGAATAGAATATTATACTCCAAAATTTGCAATGCATAATTAAGGTGAGAGAAACTAAAAGAAAATTTTAAAATCCCCTCAAATGTCTCACACACACCTGTCCTTTTAAAAACATTAATTAAAAGATAAATTTAAAAAAACACGGATGAATAGAATATTATACTCAAAAATTCGCAATGCATAATTAAGGTGAGAGAAACTAAACAAAATTTTTAAAACGTTGAGTCCATGACTCATATCATATTTAGTTATATTTATTTCACCCAAATAGCAATACATAATTCATCAGTACAAGTTGTTCTAGCCTTAAACATCTCCCAATTATGTATATTAACATAAAAAATAAGAAAAAGGGTTGATAACCTATCTAGATCCTATTAAATACTATAATCACCAAATGACCAGCAAATTACACATAGGTATAGGTTAGTTTTGACCTAAACACTATGAAATTATATTCTTGTTTTTCTACCCAAAAAATGAGGTAAAAATAGTTTTGAATTTGTCAAATACACAAATTTGAAGAATTGCATGAATCAAATTGTGAATCGTAAGATTCATCAACGTAATTTTTGCATATCTTAATTGAAATTTTACTCTCATACCTAAAGGATATCTTAATTGACAATGTACCCCATACCATAAGATTTTTTTCATTTATTATTTTGCGACAAAAGCAATACCCTTTCTTAGTTCTTTCTTAATCACTTTCAACACATGAAAGTGTCAATTTCATCATTGCTTACCTTGACATCGAATCTTTCCGAGATATTTAGACGTGTTTCCTGCTTACTCATGAGCTTTACATATGACTGGCCAGAAAGTTGGTGAGGTTTTACAATTGCTGAGCCACTAATTTTCTTACACTCCAACCCTCTGACAGAGATGGCAGCTTTTTCAACTATACGCTCACTTGCAACAATTTCTTCAGCAGTACCTCCCCTTGCATTGCCCTTATTACCTGAAATTATTGTACATAATTTTGCTTATAGTAAAAGAAAGTTAATCAACGAAATGTATACTAATAAATCACATACTTGTGTGTGAACCACGTGGGGTTTTAACTTCTGATTTAGGTGTCTTATTTTTCACAACTATTGTATGATTGTTAATTGCCCTTGCATGACCCTCCTGACCTGCAATCAATATCCCAATTTATGAGGAAAGGAGAAAATCAAGAGCATTGTGTTTTTAACTGGTGTTTTTTGTGTTTTCTTCTTGTATACAAGAACTTGGTTTTGATTGCCTAGTACACCTGCTTTTTGTTGTCCAGTCACCTGCACAAGTTAACAACAGTCCTGAGAATGATACTGGGTGATGTAACCTTTGAAATCACAATGGAAAAGGGCAGAAATGGAAGCATTAAGAAATAAAAAGGAAGCCTATTAATCATCCTTGTACTCCACCAGAAAATTGACACTGATACCTCAAATGCATCAGCAAACCACTCTAACAAATGACCTCTGAATTTAAGAAAAATTAATCAACGCTACATTGATGATCAAGGAGGCAAATTAATGATATTCCTTGCAGGTAGAACAAACTTCCTCGGTTATAAGGTTGACCTGTATTGACAGCCAAACTGATCTAAAAGTTTAAGCTCTCAGAAGAAACTAACATAAGCACTTGTATCTTCAACATGATGACTTGCTCTAGGCCAGCCTCTCCCTCATCAGTGGGCCGAACACATGAACCTCTTATATTTGTTTTTTCTCTTTTTATATCAACCAATAAATAGAAAGTGTACGAGTAAGCGTGACCAGACGCATAATCCTTGTACAACCAAACAAGAAAATGAAGAATAAAAGGAACAAAACAAGAAGTATAAACAGGGAGGGGAGGGGGAGTTACACAATTTCCATAAAGATTCAATGAAACACCAACTTCACAAAAGATGCTTTCTCATTTCCTAAAATTGCTTTACATTTCTGTCCACCAACTTGCCAATTAAAACACCCAATTGGGTATTCTGATGATTTTCCTTGAACTTGTAAATTTTTCTATGAAAGCACAAAATGCAATAACAGGCTTCTAAGGTGTCACCTCATCTCAAGATCGAGACTTCATGTCCTATTTTTTTTTTCTGGTTGGGTAGAATGTAATACCCGGAATTTTTTTCAGGATATTTAATTATTATCAGTTGATAATTTTTGCAGTACTTAATTGAGAAAAAGAGAAATCTGGTTAAACTTGGGTACCTATTCTATAATTTTGAAAACTTGAATGCCTTTTTTTGTAATTTGAGAAGAAACGAGGGGTTAACCCTGCAATTTTTACTTTAAAGCCTAGATGCGGCAATCCTACTAGGATTAGGGTTGCCCAATAGAAAACATCTGGTTGTAATCACGATGAAGAAGTGTGGTACGCTCCTCCACGTTTTTTTGCGACATTATTTTCTTCTATTTTCTGGCAATCTCAGTTAAGATGAAATTTATGAATTTTCTTTTTTTTTTTTTGATAAATAAAGATTGAAATAATACGTGCAAAAAGGGATGCAACCCTATGAACAAAGCAACCAAAAAGCCACTACAAATTAACGGGGGAATGCAATTCCCCCAAAAAGACAACCAAGCTAGAAGGAGACGAAGGAAGATCCCTCCTCATCCACAAAAAAAGGAAGGAGAGAAAAGAGGCCTTTAAGAAAATGAGGGAATTTTCTGTATCCTCCAACGCTCGAACAGTGGGTTATGCCTGGTCAGTCAGGGAGCTTTTCGCGTGTTGGAGACAGAAGTGTTGTAGAGGCAATCAGAGGCTAGCTTGGAGAGTTGTTCCTCTATGCCTATTTTGGAGCATATGGCGTGAAAGAAATTTATGAATTTTCTATATCACTATGCATATGCCAATAATAATAATAGTAAATCTACCATTGTACAACAATGTGGTCTACTAGTTAATGGTAGGAGATAAATCTGGGTCTTCCTTGAGCGTACTGTGGCAGTAACATGCGTAAGATCCCGTTATATTTTTGTATATGGATGCTCACATTAATGCATGTAATTGGGTTAGAGTTCAGTTTAGTACAAGCCACGGGTGTGCCCTTTAGTTTTTTTGTATGAGTGTTGCATTTTTCCCACGGGTAAACTTGCCCTGTTCTAGGAGCTTTGGAATGGGTCCATGAACAATTGGATTTGATTATTCTGTGGAAAGATGGAGAGAGAGAACCCCTATTTGTTAAAGGGTGCTATAATAATACTAAGCTTTGACGAATGAATCTGATGATTCTGACCATAGATAAATTACGTGTATATTGTATATATTGGTTGTGAGTGAGATTATGGATTCTACATTTAAGTAATAATGGTGTATAGTGGACTGTGTGTATGAGTATATGTTATATATATACAGGGGGGAGAGAGAGAGAGAGAGTAGTGGTTTAGGTTTGGATAATTCATATCTTGGTTGGAAACATAGACTGATTATTGAATATCCTCGTGTTAGGTAGACTTGCACTTTTTGAGGACATTTTTAGGTGCGTAATTGATTATTGTACTGGGAAAGGGGGCTTAACACATTATTTTCTTCCTAAACTGTTATGAAAACAAAATTATTAGTTCTCTGATTTTGTAATTGTAGCCAATATTGGAGTATTTGAACTCAATTTTTTTTTATCTACTGTACTGATTTGAATGAATTGTTATTTTATTTTAGGCTCTCTGGTTAGACCATCTGTTAGTAGGGTTAAATGAAAAATTATCATGATCAAAACAATTTAAGGAAATCTTTTACACCTTGTCAGAAGGTCCTTTATAATTTGGGACTTCATTTGTTCCGAGGAAAACTCCGAAATGAGTGGACTGGCCCTTTCATTGTTCGAACTGTCTATACATATGGAGCTGTTGAAATTGAAACCCCTAACAGTAGAGATGAGTTTAAGGTGAATGGGTAATGTTTGAAACCTTTCTAGAATTGAAATGTCCAGAAGCTGAGGAAGCCCAGTGCATGACAATTGAAGTATGGGACAAGAACTTGATCTATTTTTGTATATTAGTGTATATTATTCATTGAAAATTAGTCATTTTTCATCCAATTTTTTCTCTTATTTTATTTTTATTTTGTTTTACCCTATTTTATTGTTATTTAATTTAAGATCCTTTTTGGTCTCCTTTCTACACTATGGGCACCACCTTCAACTTTATAAAATTGTAGCACGGCATGCAGTAAATCAACAATCGGAAGCTCCATTTTTCATCCAAGAACATGGCTACCAATTATACTATGCTACCTAAATGGTCATGAATTCATTTTTGGATGGTGATTGGGACCCGCTCGGCGCTTTATTTCCTTCAGTATATCATGCCCATCATCGTCGTGATCATATTGTTGCCAACGAATCCACCCCAATCCAATTTTGGCATTGTTGGTGGTCCTTGTGCCATTTTTGTTGTAGTATAAATTCGGTCTCCTGCTACATGAAAAAGTTTGGAGGATAAGGTCATTCATTGGGAGGTTGTAGTTAGGATTTTCCATTTTTTGTGGAGTATAAGCTCACTCAATAGAACCTTAGGGAATAGAAGAGATTGTAGTCAGGATTTTCTGTGTTTTGTGATCATTATGGTTGTACTCTCCTTATACTGGTAGTTTCTTTTTACTTTTGAAAAAGTGGGGGGGTAAGCTCACTGATTTGGAGTTTAGAAGAGAATAGGGAGATTGTAGTTAGGATTTTCTATGTTTTGTGATCATTATGGTTGCACTCTCCTTGCACTAGTGGTTAATTTTGTACTTTTGGTCTTGGATGTTCAACATATATCGATACGTATTAAATTACTGACATATT
>BRYE01000022.1:18689421-18699421 GCA_030159115.1 Actinidia arguta var. hypoleuca
CTCAGATGCTTCGATTCTAGACTTTGTATCGATTTATGGGAATAAAGCCCTGGCCATCTGGAGGACATCTCCATATCGGCGAAGATTGAGACAATTTATTGATTTCTCTGCCACTTTGATAAGGTTATTAACAGCAAAATCAGTTTGCTTGATTTTGTTCTTCTCCTTGCACCGGTTTTATAGTAAAGCCTGTGAAAATCAGTTTGCTTGATGTTGTTATGCTGGGCTGTAAGAGAAATGGAACTGAAACAAATAGTTCCGAATACATAGACAAGGTTGCTCTACCTGAGAAACATAGTGGCCTGGAAACATTGGGAGACTCATCCCTAGCAAAGACATAGGCTCTCTGGCCTTTGATCTCCATATTATTATTATATGGATTTAGTTTCAAATCCACTCTTGTCACGAACAAGGACAAAGAAATAGGCTCTTCAGACTTTGATCTTGAGATTACGATATGGATTTAGGTTCAAATCTACCCTTAGCACATTTTCATCCAATGTTACGAATTGGGGCTACCTCAATTGGCCAGAATCCTTGTTCCTCGCTAGGAGGTCAGGGGTTTGAGTCTTGCCATAGGTAAGATCTCCCCTCTCCCAAGCTTTATAGCCTCTGAATGTGCTAAAGAAAAATGTTCCGAAATATAATTTCAATCTTAGACGTTAAAGGGATTACGACCTTTTTCCATGGATTCCTCCACATTTGTTTGCTTGTGCTTGAGATTCAATTGTATAATATCATTGGGAAAAGTGTTTTGAGGATTCCCTTGAGGCTTATGCTTAGGTTTTGCCACATATATAACTTTATGTTTCTTTAGATTACAGACCTCATATGCTATTGGCCACAAAAGTTGTAAGCTACATCATTCAAGCACAAGCAAACAAGTGCGGAGGAATCCATGGAAAAAGTTAGTAATCCCTTTAGCACCTAAGATTGAAATTATATATGAAAAACATACTTTTTTGCTATGTCCCTGCCGTATCCTTATCCTGATTTTTTTAGTATCGCCGTGTGCCGTGTCATATCCGTGTCTGTATACGTATCTGTGTCCGCGTCCGTGCTTCTTTGTTAGTAGCTCAACCTTACCGAATCATATCAAGTCATGACATTGCCAATCTATGAAATCCTAGCACTATCAGGCATCTTCTCTCTTTTTAGTTATTGAATGCGAGTATTGACCTTTTCATTTATTCCTCTGCTATTACTCTTTTTATAAAGCAATCAGGCAGGCAGGCAGGCACCTAACATCATTCAAATTACGGAACTGTCTAAAGTTGTGTGTGTGGATTAGTGAATTAATTTGACTCAAGTGTGACCACAATGATCAATGCGATAAATAATAATTATCCAAATTCATGGCAGCAATAACCTGCACAAGACTATCAATGAAAAATAACAACCAATCGAAGAGCAGTAACAAATTAATTCCAGAGTATTCTCACCAGTACATGCAAGCGCCCTCCCAAATGGCCTCCTGAGAGTGGTTGTAAGCAAGCCATGTGCTAGGAAATGATTGGAGACTGCTGAGCATGAGAAATTTCAGGCAAGTGTGAAGTTGGTCCACACTGGTGGTTGTGAGAAAAGTGAGCTGCATGTGGAGTTTGGTGAACAGGATGCTGATGGTTGTGGTGCAGAGGAGGATACTGAGGCTGATGTGGAATGGGTTGCATATTATGTTTGGATGGTGTTTGCTGCTGATTCTGCGCCTGCAAAACCAGAAAACTTTGTATGAAATGTTTTAGTCACACTAACATATTCACTCTAAACTATATAATAAATATAATTGAATCATCCTTTTGTGTAACATATTCACTTGTCAAAATCTTAAGTGAAGTGACTGGCTGACCGGAAAACAAAAGTGCAAACTGAAGTCAACACCAAATCATGCCCTCGTGGAACACTCCACCGCCCTGCGACGGCTCAGACATGAGTCTTTAGCCTCGCCCATGACCTTCCTTTCAAATACAGCATTCTTAATGCAACCAACAGTATGTAGATTAAATATTTGTACGTTCTAGAAAATCACATATCATGATATGCTATTTGGTCATGAATACATGCAATGTCTCTAAGGTGAACCTCAAACTCTTTCTTTTCTTCATGCATGGAACAAAGAGGTATTGAAGCAAAGCATGATACTAATAAATAATAATGTTGGGGTAAATTCCACTTTGCCTTCTTAAGGTTTCCTGCTTTGGCCCGCAAAAGTTTTATTTTGGTCCCTTACTTTCCTCGTTTAAGCATCTAATTTCTTCAACTTTCCTCCTTTAAGCATCTAATGTAATGATCCCATCCCACATCGGAAGTATACATAGGTGATGTTGGCTATGTATGTTGGAGTAGCGAACCCAATTGTCACCTCCTTGGCCAGTCCTTTTGGGTGAGCTCCCATGATTATTATATTTAATTTCTTCCAATTTGGATCTCTTCCAATTAGGACCAATTCGTAACTACTGTTAAAATCTTTGACAGAGTGACATGTGGCGCCATATTGAGCTGCCTATCATATTAAATTAGCATTCAAATCCAACCCAACCCCGACAAGACTGGTCCTACCCATACCACCCCATCCATAATCGATCCAAATCTAGTGGATATCCACCATTTTCTTTCCCCTTATTTATTTTTTTCTATCCTTCTTTCCCTTCTCCCTCCCTCTTCTTTACCTCTCAAATCAGCACCAACCCTGAGCTCTTCTCCGCCCACCCTCTCTTCTCCCAGGGCTCCGCTGGCCCCTTCATATTCCAGTGGAAACCCTACCAATACCCTCATCGGGCCTTTGCTATCGGCCCATCACAACCACAACCACCGGCTCTCCACCAACTGTTACAAACTGAAGAAATGAAGGCACAATACAGGTGGTTGGTAATGCTCCAATCTTCAGTGTTTCGTCTCACAATTTCGGCGGTGAGATCACATGATGGCTAAACAAGATTTCGATAGTGGGAGGGCAAGGGGGGAGGGGACCTTTGGGGGGAGGTTTCTCTACATGGGGAGGGCAAAGAGGGGAGACGAGCACCCAGGGAAGAGCAGGGTTTTAGGGTGGGGGATGGGGATGGGGATGGGTGAGTTTCCAGTGGTGTTGTAGATGGCAGTGATTAAGGGAGAACAAGAGAAGGAGGGGTGAAAATAGGATTTTAGGGGTGGTTGGAGGTCACAGTTTGGGAGATGAGAGAGGAGGGGATATAATTATGAGAGTGAAGAAAAGAGTGTTGCAGAGGGGGCGAGAGAGAGGAAGGAGAGATAGGGCAAGAAGAGAAGGGTGGTTTCAAGTCGATGGATTGGATCTTGATATGGATTTGGGAAGTCTTGGCTTTGGGCAATGTTACATGGGCTTGGGTACAATTTTCAAAAGCGGGTATGAATCTAGGATCATACCCAAAACCACCCAACGGTTCAAGGTTGTCAATAGGATCAAACATAAACTCAGATTGACTTCTGCTGGCAATGCTCTGTCTCAACTGGTGCGCAGGTATTGCAGATGGCGTTCGGACGATCACATGATGAAACAGCCATCCAACCGAGGTCAAGAAGAGGGCTGGTGGCCTTTGAACTGGCAACCCCCACCCCCCACGCCACCCCACCCCACCCCCCAAGTAACCATCAGATATAAGACTTTAGAGGCATGAAGCCGGAATCACTAGTAATCGCCAGTCAGCCATACAGTGGTGAATTCGTTCCTGGGCCTTGTAAGCTTGCCAAGCCCGAATTCCTTACCTTAACCGCAAGGAGGGTCGTAAAACACGGTTAGCCTCACCTTTTGTTACAGTGGGGGGATTGGCTCACTGTGGCCCTGTCAGGGAGGGTTCTCGAGTTACCAAAGAAAAACAAGCAGGGCAGTCTCGCCTACCAGTTACTGTTTCTAGTAATTATTCACATTCTCATCAAAGTAAAAACAGCAAAAAGATTGGAATGTATATTTGAGCATAGTACTTTCAAAGGTAAAAATTTGATTATCAGTGAGATGGTCAATTTCAGCCATTTGACATAAAATAACCTTAATGATAAATATTTGTCGACTAGTTTAGCATAGTGAGTTGTGAGTTGTAGATAGCATCACGTGCATTTTCGTTTTACCAAGTTATTTTTCTATTGTTACAATATATTGGAAGAGAGACACGATTATGCTGGATAGCTTGATATACATTACTGGGACCATTCCCTATCAACTTTTGGAGTTCTTAGTTTCAGTCTCTCCGTCTTCATTTCTTCTCCTGCTTGCATTCTTCTTTTCTACTCGTATGGTTATTTGCATCTCTAAGCACAACTTCTGTAATGCAAACCTTTTTGATAAATATATGGAGTATTTTTTTTAATATATCCGGCCCAAGGACAGACTAATCCGGGGGACCAATCTCGCCGTCCAGTAGCGGGCCCCCCAATTAAAGCTAGAACAAAGTCTCATATGGACTGTCCCAACTCAGGAATTGATAGCACCTAGAAGGGTTTCGAACCTAAGACATTAGAAGGGGCCAAACCTCCAAGTCCAAAGCCTAGACCACTAGGCCAACCCTTGGGGGATGCAAGCCATGTACATAAAAGATACGGCCAACGAGGGTCTAACAATGCCCTAAGCCTTGGCAATCCGATAGAAATAGAGATCTAGATCGTAAAAAACTCAAATGAAGGCATATAAAAGACTTCACAAACAAAATCTAAGAATCCATCAAGAAGGGAATTTTGATAATTAGTTTAGAACTTCCCCAAGGAAGAAACAAAAACAATTAAATAACAAAAAATGTCGCACACCATTAAGAAGTTTCTCAAAACTTCAATAAGTATACCCCACACTGTATGCCTCTGCATAGTTAGTCAGAAACTCAGAAGTCACAAACACTGATCATTAAGGCAGATAGAAATGCATGAATTGGCCTTCCCAGTATCTATAAAATGAGGACAGTAAACCATCTGCTGCCACAAATAGATTGTTGTAAGAAGTGCCCTATGTCAGCAATTTAGACTAAAATACAATTGGGGCTTAAACGTTTTGATGAACCATCAGTCACAAAAATCACCAATAGTCTATGAAAGTCTTCATTCAAAGATAGTACCTCAAAATACATGTCTCAATAATCTTAAGAATACTTTAGACAACCATTTAAGAAGATTACAAGCCAAAGACCCATTACTATGTTAAGAAAAGTCATAAGGCTTTTCTATTCTTGCTAAACATAAACCACAGAACATAACCTGAATAACACAAGCTCATTAATGTACACGAACAAACATTACATGCATCTCAGATAAGGTCGTAATAGTTTTAAGCACATCGTCCACAATGCCTCCAGTCCACCCCCCACCCCATCCACTTTTCCCCAATCCAAAATATATAAAAGAGAGGGGAAAGGGAGAGAGAAAATAAGTAGAATAAAATGTTAATGGAAATCATGAATTGAATAATTCAAATTTTGTTAGAACAATATGTACATGTAGAGAATAAAGTGATGCCAGAGGAAACATCTTACTTCATTGACAGAGTGGTAACCTTGGCCAGTAGCCATTGTAGAAGAGTTATCTGTGCCAGGGAAAGTCTGAGGAAATATATCAGAAAGATGACGTATAGCTTAACATCAACCATAGTATGACAAACAATCAGCATGTCACTATGTGAGCATAAGGCGCATCAAGCTTACAGGCAAACCAGGGATGCTGGGCACAGAGTTTGATGTAACACGCCTGTACTTGTGTCTTGGAGAGTAGAACTTATAATCTCTAGCAGAGACACCCATTTCATTCCGCCCCGTCAACCGCTTGAACCTTTATCAATGAGCATGCTAGTCAGACCAAAAAAATTGCTGCCTAAACTTGCACCAATGGACATACTCATATATTCAAGAACAATAAGATATTACAAGACACCAAGTAGGGTTTTTCTAACTACAATTACAAGCCTACTTTCTGAGGAAAACATATCACTCCAGTATGAGAAATGAAAATAGGAACATGGTATACTACATACTATGTAATGTGGTAAAGTAGGGGTAGACAAATGTATACCACACTATTACAATAACATACTTCCAACTGCTAAAGAAATTTTCTTTTGTAATTAGACATCAAAGAAAATATACAATTCATTATTCTTCAAATTAATTACGTGACAAAAACAATTCTAGGAGCATTATGGTCCTTTTATACACTTGTCATGCCAAAACTCCATTCTCTCTAGATTTTTTTAGTTCAATATATTCTATATTTATGTCTGAAAAAAACTTAAAGAAAATACTTTCGAAAAAATGTTTGGGATCTCTTTGGACACCAAAACTCATCACTTAGAAAAATGTGCATCCCAAAACATAAATCGCCAAGTATTACCTAGTAAGTGAACGTAAATTATAACTATAAATAAATAAAAACTGAAATTTCATTTTGGATTGTTGATCAAAGATTACATAAAGTTACAATACTTTCTTACATAATGAAGAACATGAAGTGTTTCCATGAGCTGGTTCCTCATCAAATGCAAGGATGGAATGCCACCTTCAAGCTTTACATAATTTAATTACACATTACTATGCATGAAATATGAGAACAAGACTACTCTTTGACTAATGACATTTTCTGTCCCAAAGATAACGAGTTAAGTACAGAATAGGCAACATCAGTCATTAGGATACCGATGTCGAAAATTTATAAATTAAGAATTTTTTGAAAAACAAAAAAACATAATAAATAAATAAAAGGACCTCACATAAATATGCACACCGTCAGTATATTGGAGCAAAAGCATGCAACTTCAACAGTGACACTGAACCAAGGTGCAAGAAATGAATATGAGACCACAAATATAGCATTCAGAGATTCAACCAAGGAGATAAGATAGTCCAAACAATTGTGAACGAATGAAATGAACAATTTAATAAAGAAGACAGAAAAAGAGAGACAACAAACACAGTCATGATGTGTCAAATTTGCTTTGCATCAGGATGGTCAACTAGACAATGGGACCTCTATAGGATCTACAGAACATTGTAAAACTATTAAAACATGAACTGAGGGTATAGAGATCTTGAGAGGACTTAACCAATAAGATGGGACCTCTATAGGAGGTTACTTGATGACTAAGACCTAAGAGCTGAGAAAATTGAGGCGGCCAGAAGTAGCTTATAGAGGCATTACACAGATCACAAACTTAACATTCTGTTTATTTATATAATATTTGGAGCTAATAAAGCTCCCAAGTATACATCAAATTAATATTTTTCCAAATATAAGTAGATATATTCTCTTAAATGCTAATAACTTATAAAGGTCACTGTCCGGTCAGTGATAATTTAGCCCAGTATTTGATCGTGACGCATACAATCCATTATGATAGCCAAATAAGAAGGACCACCTGTCCTCAGTTGAGCTGGATTCCCCTCATCCAACCCTCTAGATAAGAGGATATTTGCACACAGATATAAAAGGTCTTACTCTCTGGTTTATGCTAAGCTCCCCTCCCCCCTCTCTTTCTCCCTATAAAGCTTGCCCTAAGCTCTCTCCATCTCTACCAATGCTTGCCATATGGTGCATCCACCATCTTCCCAGAGGGCCACGTCCAACCCTCTTCTATTGCTATTACCTAAAAGTATAAATATTACAACAATACCGGTGGCGTATAGAAGGCTGCAACACCCCATAGATTCATGGTTTCACAGTTCAAAAGATTACATAACAGATACTGATCAAGATTATATGGGTCTTAACCATCTTAATTAGTAGATTACAATTTGACAGTTCTTTATTTTGGTTTTAAACCAGTAAATTAGAAGTATACATTAAGGAAATTATGATTGACAATAAATACATATAGTATTCATGGGTTTACGTATACGTGCATGTATTATCTGAAACTTATATCCATATGAATCTTCCATATACACATGCACACACACAAATACACTCAACAAGTGACACCTAGAGCGGTTGCATGCAAACTTTACATGTTTAACATTAAACTCCCTTTGCTATCAAAAAAAACATTGAACTCGCTTTAACTTTAAGAAACTTCTTTTGAATCCCAAGTAAAAATTTAATATAAATCCCGTAAAATCTAGAAAGTAAAAACGAGTTTAGGTTTGGGTATTCCAACTATTCCATACCACAACTATAGGTGGAATTAATTTCACTTTTATTATTATGTTTTTAATTTCTTTTAAAGCATGGGTGTTACGCTAAATCTCTATTTACTTTGTCCGTAAGAGGATAAAACTAGCACCACCAAATTCTAAACATGAACTTATTACTATCAAAAGTAAACATTTAGCCATCACCCATCAAACAAAACGTCCTTATCTTTCTCCCAACATTTTAATAATATTGAAGATAATCATGAGAAACCCAATACAGTAATCCTTCAACTAAGGATGACATGTTTGCAAAAGTTAATAAGGACATCTTTTCAAGCCCAAAATGAAACCATGTAGTGTAAATTTGCATAAAAGCATGTTTCTCAAAAATACAGAAACGTACAGTGAATGTACAGAATTCAAGGCTCCACTTACCACTCTGCATCATCAATGCGCATGTTTGTAGGTTTCTCAATAATTGCTAAACCATTGACTACCACAAAACGAACACGCTTCTCCTCTTGCATTACTAGTTCTGGAAATCTCGTTCTTGTTTCAAGTGACGTAACCAATTCTCTTCTTTTAAATATGCAAGTTCATGTAAACATATTACAAAAAGAATACAAACCAATTAATAATGGGAAAAAAAATGTTTCAGAAGAAGAAATGATTTTTCCTCTCAAAGAATTTTAAGATCCATAACCAGGATGTTATTGTTTTTTTCTTCTGCTTTTTCTTCTCTTTCTTTTTTGTGGGGCTTGGGTTGCACCAAAGGGGAAAGAGGAAAACCAATGATCATAGAAACAGGGTGATAATGATGTTTAGATGTGACTGTCAATACAGACCCATTAAAATGCTTTGAGGAAAAAGAGCAGATCATTCATGCGAATCAAATTAGAATTGAAGCTCACCCTGAAAGAAATAAGTTAAAGTTAAAATTGAATGGATAGAAGGAACCAATATGTCCACGTCGTGCTGAAGCTTTGGATGGAAACATCTCTTCAACTACAAATTGGCCATAGGCCCACCGAAATGTTTTGACACGTGAATTACATTTAACCCAAATACAATGCAAAATACGTTAAAAGACAGCAAAACTAAATACAGAACAGAAATGAAAGATTGAAAAGTTCCAGTTTCTCAATGGAAATGTCATGATCAACAATTGAATACCTTTTCTAGGGAATTTCTTAGCAAGCTTTCTATAAAAGTCACCAGCTTCTTCAAGTGCAACGCCAATGGTCTTCCCATGAAAGCCATTCAATGAAGAAAGCCTTATGTTCACTTCGTTAACCAAAGTTTCGTACATATTTGCCACATACATCAAGGGCAAAACAAACCTTGAATCCCCTTCATAATGCATCTCTCTTAGTTTCCTCTTGCTTAGCTTAGCTTGAGTAGACTGAGCGGTATAGTCAGCCTCGGCATCTGGTACTTCAATTACATGTGAGTTAATAAAGTGATCCACAACAATGTCCAAAAATCTTGCCCTCGTATTTTCAATTGGCGATACATCTACGTCAAAGTTAAATTCAAATTAATTCAAAGAAACCATATTAGTCATAAAATTTAATGAACATAAGTTTAAGATTAAGAGAATAATCAAGATTGTTATCAACCATCAGTGGTTAAGATATCATAGGGACTCCTTGAAGAACCATTATTTTCTAGCGTAGAGCAATCTTCTTCCTCTCCTACACCATGAAGCGGTAAAGAACTCCTGTATGGTTCGTGAATGCAGTCCTGAAAGAAAACGAATTACAGATGATAACCTACTTGAAAAGAGAGAAGGAAAAGGCAACTTGGCTCTTTCAGGTGCGCTTAGAAAGTGTAGCAAAAGGAAAGAAATCAATTACTTGAATCTTAAATTTTTCGATCTCAATGTTTCAGAAAATAAAAACCTCAAATCATACACTATTCCGCGGTTTAAGCAAAGTGTTTCAGGTTAT
>BRYE01000022.1:18711921-18714421 GCA_030159115.1 Actinidia arguta var. hypoleuca
TGGCCACCCTAAAAATGTTTATAATCTTGAAAATACATAGTGGGTGTTAAAGAGAGAATGTTAGGGGGAATCACCCAATGTGCCTTATCCCTCCACCCGAAAATTTGCTTGATTGACAGAGGGGGGGAGAGGAGATGCCATTGTCAGCAGCAGTGATGCCTTCAATCTCCACCCAGAATCTGCATTTTCAGGCAAATCATAAGAAGGGTTTTAGTTTTGCATTGGGATCCCAAACAAGAATGTTGAATTCTCTCCTTAGTACCCCTCGCTCGAGTCTCCTTGACGGCAGTTCTGCTTCTCTCCTCGAATTTGCTGCTAAGAGCACTGTAAGATTTCTTCTTAAACTTCAATTTGTTAAACTTCCTATTTTGTCTCTCTCTCTTTTTTCATCTGGGTTCTGAACTTCTGATTCTATCCTATACAACGGTCTTTAATCACACCCACACTCTAAAATTGCGAAAAAAATGTTTTTCCCACTAAGATCGGTTTTGATAACAAAAATTAAATTGCGGATGGGTTTTGGTTTGGAAATCGTAAACCTCGCATTGTAAGTAAGATAAAATCAAAACTAACACGAAACATTAGTATCTAGAATTTAAAACACTCGACTCATTATCATATGCGACAAGTTCTCAACAACTAGCAACATCTGTGAAGATAGCTGGCATCAGGGTTTCAGAAAATGGCCAGTTAGCTACTCGTAACCTTATTTTGATTCGGCTGATTTTTGTTATTTCGTATTTCGTAACTGTTATTTTTCGCCAAATCTTGGTAGTCACTTTTCGGCCAGTTCTTATATGATCTGGACCGGTATAAGGTTTGCCTCCATTATAATAAGAACTTCAGCATTTTGTTCGCCTTATTGATGAGGACTTGGTAGTCACTTCTGCTTGTTCTATATTAATATGCCATTTTCACATTTTCAACCTTCGGTTACTAGTCGCTTCTTTGTGAAGGAAAATGATGATGGTCTGCATTCTCTCTCTCTCTCTCTCTCATTAATTGGGTTGACTGCAGCTGTGCCGCTGTGGTTGCTTCAGAAGATGGGCTGACCGTCATTGAGAATCCACCGAAGGATGCAGAGAGCGGATATTAGTCACAGCAGCCTGCAGTTGAGATTGCCGTACAGACACCTCTAGTTTAACTACAATGAGCAACTTTTTCCGCAACTCCGTGTGTAGAGAAGATAACTAAGCTAATTCATTTGGGATCATGTAGATCCACTCTTTTTCGTATTCTAATTTAAAACTAAGTCTGTTTCTATATCGAGAATTCTTTGCTGATGAAGAGATGTCAAAAGTGCTTTTTCCTTCGCCTTCCCAAACAAAGCCTCCAAAACATATATTTGAAAGCTTGTTTGTGGCGAATAAGCAAGAAATTGTATATGAGAAGGTAAAGTAAGGTGATTATTTGTAGATTCATGCTTGTTTCTAAACAGAAAAAAAATCTTATTTAATGTCGAATATCTGAATTTATAACTTCTTGTGCCTGTGCCAAGGTCAAGGTGGACCACCGGTGCTATCCCCACTATTGTTGCTACCAACACCAGAGGTGTCACTTAATTATCATTGTTACCGCCACTACTACAACAACCACTGCCATCTTCACCCTACCCTCCACCACCGCCATCATCACTCCACTATCGTTAGATCACAATTAGTGCCGTCATTATCACCACACAACCATCATTGCCAACACTGCCATCACTATTTTCGCCGTCACCACCATTGTCATAACCACCACACAACTACAACAACAATCCCCATACAATGTTGCCATTGCCACCACCATCATCGCCATTGCCACAATTACCACCCTAAAACATCACCACTATCTCCGCCACAATACACAAGAAGTATCGCCTCTCTTCTGCCACCACTATGTACCCTCATCATCTCACCCCACACGACCTCCAAATTAACACCACCAACATTATTACCTTTATCCCATCACAACATATAAACATTGCCACCTTTCATTCCACCATGTTGTCACCACCACTCACCACCACAATATAAAGAATGGAAGAGCGAAATTAAACGTCACTCCCTTTGTCTTTAATTGTTGGTTCATTTTTCTATTTTGATATGTCTCAAATTGTTTGTAATATTTAAAAAGTCAAAATATAAAATTTTTAATTTTTCAAAACTATTCCGTACAAATGGATATGAATCATTCTTTTTAGTGGGAATTTTCATGTTTGGATCATTCTTTTTTCCTTTCCTTTTTTCAAATTTTCTTGGTTAGAGGAACTTAAAAATTAAAATAATAGATTGAATTTGAAAAATCCTATCACCAAAAAAAAAGAGATCATGGCTAAGCAACAAATAATTTCCAAAAAAAGTAAACATTTCAGATCAAAATTCTTAATAAACTCACTAAACTTATGTTCGGATTAAGAATTTTGTGAGGAAAAAGGTAGATGATCCAATAGCACGGAATGGTTGGGTCACTGCCTTTTTTATTTTTATTTTTTTTATTTATTAAATTCGAGATCCAA
>BRYE01000022.1:18741921-18744421 GCA_030159115.1 Actinidia arguta var. hypoleuca
TTTTCATTTTTTTATACCACTCTAATTAAACACAAGGGCAAAATTGACTTTACACACCATTAAATTTTCTGATCAAATTGACAGAGTTTGTGATACACTTGTATAGTTTAAGAGTGAAAAAGAAAAAAAATTGATTCGGAGGTCAAATCTCAATACAAAAATACAATTTTGCCCCTATTTTCATACATGATTAAACCTAAGTACAAAAATTATTGGGTATATTTCAGTTTTGCTCCCTGTAATTTGGACTATGTGCAAATGAACCTCCCGATGTTTAAAAAATATCACATAATTTTATGTGGCTTGTGTACTAAGGTGCACTGTCTCATTTTCCATCTAAGTAAACAACAAGTGCACTGTGCACCTCACTCGCCTATGAGGAGAGTGAAATATCTTTTAAGACGAAAATACTCTCTTAATGTCATCAAATTTTTTTTTAAAAAAAAAAACTCTTAATGTCATCAAATTTTTTGCTTATTGATCTTTTTTTCTTTCAAATATGACTCATTTTTTATTTTTTACTTTTCAGATGTCTCTACTCAAGGCGAACTGAGAGAAATTAAATTTTAATCAATCAATAAAAAATATTAACTAAAGACAAAAATACTGCCCAAAAAATGTAAGGCAAAAAAGCAAGAGCCAAAATGTGGCCTTAATTTGAATATTAAATTTGCCATATTCTTAATTTAATAAAAAGGTTACAACACAGTGTAATTATGTAAAACTAAAAGCTTAAATGTTCCCTTTTTTTGTAAATGTTATAGGAAAAATTGTTGTCAGATCCCATTTTCGGAATCTTTTAGTTGAATTTGTTTTCCCATTTTCTCATCAAATTTAAATTATGAAATAAGTTTTAATTTCGCTTAGTTTTTTTTTCTATAGATTTTGAGTTTTTTTCATCTTTAGTGAATTTTCTTTTATAGTTTAATCAAAAATTTATACTTTTTCGATTTTTCTTGACGAGAGGATTTTGAAAATGTAAAATTTTTAATCTAATTTGGAAAAAAGTTCACTGAATACAAAAAAAATAATTTTTACTCGATAAATTAGCTAAATTTTTTATTTTTAGTGATTTTTTTTTAAAATTTAAACAAAACTTGTACAGAAAAATTTTAAAAAAATAATTTTAAGCATTCCAGCACAAGAATTCAAATAAATAACTACATGAACAAGTCACCCAATTGTATGAAATGAAAAGTCAAAACAAATAAAATATCCTCTTGTGGTTGTATCCAATGAAGGTGTACTCATCACAGACCCATTTTGAAAATAAACTCCAGTTTGATCTAAATTTTTTAGCTGTGTTTTGATTTAAAAAATTTAATATTTTTGTCCGTTTAGTTAAATTTTTTTTGGTTTGACAGATAATTTTTTGTCTGATTTTTCAAGGTCTGTTTGACCTAGATTTTTTTAATAAACTCAAGAGTCATTAGTGATTTTTTTATTAATTCTTGACTAAAAAATTAGACGATTTTTAGACCAAACATGGCCTAATACATTGTACCTATACTTAAGTATTAGATATTTAATTCATGACTTTGGGTGGTCTGATAGTGGGAAAATTTTATTCATTCATTCTTGTGCCTGTATGTTTGGTGAGATTAGAGTCTGATAGTGGGAAAATAATATTCCTTTAATTTTATTTTCATTTTTTATTCCACTCCAATTAAACAAAAGGGCAAAATTGACTTTACACCTTTTGTGGTTTACAAACTAGCACAAAAACCCGTGTACTTTGTGTACCAAAGTACACCGTTACATTTTCTGATCAAATTGACTAAGTTTGTGATACACACATATAGTTTAAGAGTGGAAAAGAAAAAAAATTGATTCGAAGGTCAAAGCTCAATACAAAAATACAATTTTGCCCCTATTTTCATATATGATTTAACCTAACTAGAACACCCCCGCCACCTGATTTAACTCTAACTCAAAATACAATTTTGCTCCTATTTTCTTTTTGCTTGTTCTTTTAAACAAGATAATAAAAGAAAAAAAAAAGAATACGAAAAACTAAAACTAAAACTAAAACTAAAATATAAATATTATTTTTCAAAAAATATGACAAATAAGAATTCATTTCCATTTGTGTAATATTGCCTTGGTCTGACACGAATTGGTGTGGAACAGGTAACATTTTAGATCAACTTTGGTTTTATTTGTCCATTTTTAGTGATTTTCTTTGTCCATGCCTAATTTGGTGTTGTGACTTTTAGTTTTTGGCCTCCAATATATTCTTGTGACTTGCGAATGGGTAGATTATCTTAATTAGGAAATCACCCACATGAACATTCATATGATTTGACTTCTCCATCTTACTCCACCCCTTGAAACTTTGAAGAGCTAGATATTGAATAACTTGAAGGGAAATTGTGTTGTGGGTACTAGGTGTAAATTTGACCCGCCCCAAAAGTTTTCGGGCTCGGTTCAAGCCCATCGAGCTCCGGCCAAAATTAGGGCCAAGTTGGTCCATTTAAAAAATCTCCAAGTCCAAAATTAA
>BRYE01000022.1:18774421-18776921 GCA_030159115.1 Actinidia arguta var. hypoleuca
CCTCAAATTATTTTAATATATTTTATATTTTGAGAATTTGAGTTATTATTATATGAATTCATGGTCAAAAATTCAAGTAAGAGTAAAAGCCTTCAAGAAGAAAGTACAAGTCGTTAATGCATGAAATTTCCTTAATCATGTTGTATATATTTCTTAGCAAGCAAGTAATGGTGGGCCCGTGGATTAAATCTTGTGTTTACATGGATACTTACCATATTGGCCGTGTATATCAATTTCTCTAGAAGGTGGCCAAATAAATTCCCTTAATTGGGTTAAAGGAAGTTAGGATCGGGTCAATCCGTGGGTGGTAGGACCGAGGGTCCAGTTTATGCGGTCCAGCCTTGATTTTGATTGGGAAATTACAAAATTGATAGGCAAGCAATTTTGGAATACTTTTGGATTTCTAAATTAATTTGGAAGACATTGACCAATTAAGTAATTAAATGTGGAAAGTGAATGTTTTGGGAAGCGAAAAATCCATAATGGTGTGGGAATGTGATTTCTTATGTTAGGATTTGTAAAAACGAATTTTACTATTCCATGTGAGTAGGGATGGAGTCTGAATGAATGTTCAATAAGATCAAAAAAGTTAAAATTTATGTTCAATGGAGTCAAAATTATATGTATAATAAATTATATTAAAAAATATTTTTTTTTTAATGGGGTCAATTAACTCCGCTTGCCCCTATATAGCTTTGCCACTGCATGTGAGCTCCCCAAAAGGTATTAGCTTGTGTTTTTTGAAGTTGTTTTAAAATATTCTAACCTAAATAGGTTAAAGAGGATTAATTGATATATTTTTAGAAAATTAATTGAGTTTTATATTTTCTTTCAAGGATATTCGGGAATTCATCCAATCGAGTTTGAAGTTCTTTGGATGTACTCAAAAGCGAAAATCGTGATCAAGTCAAAGAGATCGGTGCTAGTAGCGGTTAGCGAGGATTCAACAAGAGGATTCGAGGCTAAAGATTGTGAATTCACTGGGATGTGAGGAATATCTTGTGTCTGCTTAATTTTTTATCGTGCATTATTTGCCGACTTCGGTCCCATGGTGTTGTCCTGCTTGATATTCGGCCTACCTCTAATAACATGATTCGAGTCGTTCATTTTTTTAGAGCTAATTGAGTAGAGTACCAATTTAAAAAAATTGATTGGCTATACAGTGAATGAATATAAGACCGATGATATTTTATGGGACAAAATATTTAGCCGCTAAAAAGCAACATGTGAATAAAAATAGTGTATTTAACATGAAAATGTTGAGGTGGATGTGCGGTAAACTAGGAAGGATATAATTAGGGATGTTAAATTTCGTGACATGATAGTGATTGCACTAATTGATGATAAGCTAAGAGTGAACAGACTTAGATGATCTGAACCTACATGTCGTAGGCTTACTGATGCGGTAGTAACAACACTAAAAGAAGGAGTAGACCGAAATTAACATTAGATACGATAATAAAAAAAAATATGATTAAATAAAATCTCGATAAATATTTGATTATTAATTGAGCTCAATGACGTAAAACAATACACATGGCCAACCCAAACCATCCATTCAAATGAAGTGATAAAAAAAGTGGGGATTAGCGTGACTGATTATTCCAATCACATTCCTTTCCAAACTTATATCCAATTCCATTTTTTGCTTTCATTCTTATCCAATTTCATTCTATAGAACCAAACAGAGCCTTAAGTCCTACTGGAAAAAAAATAAATAAAAATATAATACTCCGACCGACAAAGTTATAAACGATAAAAACTTAAAAACTCTAGATAAGTTTGAAATTCATACCCTCCAACGTAAGAATAAGAATCGGCCCGTTATTCAATTGGTCAATGCAAAAAGGCGGAGCCTTCTAGATTGGTTTGGATAAGTTTTCATAAACACGGGGTTTTCAATATTTAGAAATATCTGACCGCGGACAACGAAGGTTCCCCCGAATTCGTGAGTTCGATCGAGGACCGCCAGGCTGGCAACCTTCGGATGCAAATGGACGGCTGAGATCTCTCCCTCCCCTTAAACTTCACATGGACGCCTTAAAAGTCGGACCAGGCTTCTTTGCATGAATAAATCGTTACAGTTTAAGTTAAATACTGTTTTATCTTCGAATGAATTGTCTATTCTAAAATTCATGGCATTCGAGAAAAAAGTAATGAAATACCTATCAAACTTTTAAATCTAAGAACAAAACAACTTTACAATAAAATATTTTTTTTATTAGAAATCGTTTAATATGTGATGAATTTATTTTTTTTCGTTACGAAGTAAGTTAAAATTTAATATATTAATATGATAAATTTGTATTTTGAGAATTAATTTTTTTTTTAAAATTCGAGTATTAAGTATATTCTAATTATTCGGTGTCCGATTGAGTATGAATTTGATAACCATACTCAATATCCGAGGACATAGCGATGAAAATGGATTTCGAATATGGGTATGGATAGGGATCCGACCCACCCATTGCCATGAATAGAATAATTTCCGCGAATATAT
>BRYE01000022.1:18816921-18819421 GCA_030159115.1 Actinidia arguta var. hypoleuca
CAGAGAAAAAACCTATTCTCTCAATCCAATTTGTTATGTGCCGAATAAGGTTGCCTAACACTTCTTTTTCAATCCAAAATCAGTGTTTGGTGACATATGTGCATACATATGCATCCATAAATTTATTTGTTTTTAGGATTTTTACCTTTTTCCAGTACTTTTTCATTTTTTTTACCTCTTGGTGGGTAAATAATTTTTTGTATATTACAACTGTGTCCCTTCATCAATTTACCATGATCAAACCCCTAAAATCTACAAATCAATTTTTCTCTCAAGACCCATCCATCATCCCCACATATTGGGGCACAACAGCCGCCTACCACCACTACGGCCCCTACCACCATCCATCGCAAACCTCCCCTTCATTATACTGTCCTAACGTTTGACAATCGTAGGAGAGTACAATTATAAAATTTATATAAATATGTGGAGAGAGAGAGAGAAGCGGGCTAGAGAAAAAAAAAATGAGTCTAAAGAGAATCAATCACCCTAAATATATCCATTCAATTGATTGATATTATTACTGATACTGTCGTCAAAGGATAATTGGCAAACACAAGGACCCGCCCCTTTATAAAAAAATCCAGGCCATTATAGAACAATTTATCACTTTTTTGGATCTTTTACATTTTCAATAATAAAGATCGAACTTTATTTGCGAATCAATCTTTGTCAAAGAGCCTTGTCAAAATCTTATTTTATTTTCTAAAATAATTTAGATTGATGGGGAATATGGGTGTAAAATTAGCCAGCGGGTGTGCCCGCGAAGCCCGCCTAACCCGAGCCCACCCAATTGTTATGGATTGGGCTTGGGCTTAGGTGCCCATACCCTAAGCCCGCTCGAATCTCTACAAGGAAGCGCCTCAAACTAAAATTGACTCTCCAAAATTGACCCTCAAACCAATTCAATTTTTCTCCCTATGTTGGGAACTACCTAATTTTTTAAGATTTATGTACGCCCTGCTTAAAATACTTGATTAAAGAATAAGAAATAAGAGATCAATAAATAAAAACTATAAAGCACGCATCGGGTTTACAAGGACCTCTAAGTATGTATTTAAACTATGGCTAGTGAATTTCAATTTTATTCTTTGGCCAACACAAGTCTAAGGAGTAGGTCTGATTCATGTTTTGCTCATTAATAGCTTGTTTACGAGTTGTTTATTTTATAAATCAATCAAACTTGAACTTATTTTTAAGCTTATTAAGCTTTCAAACAAAACCTAAACAATCTACTTTTAGGTGCGATAAACTTATAATGTTTTAAAAATTGATAGTACTCTAGCTCGACTCATTATCATCTCGAAACAAGTTTGCTTGAAATCAGTTTTCTTGATGAAAAAAATTAAACTCGAACATATTTTTAAAACTCATCAAATTTTCAAATTCCTTGTTTATCAGCTTTATTAAGGAGCCATAAGGTTCGCTGTATTAAGAGGATGAATGGTGGAAGTGAAAATCCACACATTAGAGAAAATGCATTGGTTATTAAGATTTTGCTCCTCATAGACGCAAATTTATTGAACATTGCAATTAAATCATTCAAGGGTCTGTGTCAAACTACTAGTTGGTTTGTTCAGGCTAAGGCCTAGGCCTATAAAAAAAGCCTGCTCGCCCGGAAAATATTGGGCTCGAACGGACCTGGCCCAAGACCATCGGACTCCTGCCAAGATTCAGGGTGGGCTGGCCCAGGGTTGGACGGGCTTTGGGCTCAGGCCTAGTAGGCGGGCAGGCGGGCTTTTTTTTTTAACAATGGTGCAGGGGTGTTGGGGTTGCAATTGCAAGGTTTGGGGGGTCTAGGGGAATTTCCTAATAGTATAAGAGTGTAAGTGAGTAAGTGTGATTTGTGTGGCAGACAGTGCGAGGGGTGTCATCTGCCTTGTCAATATCTTGACCATGTGTGTGGTGTGTGTGGTGTCACCTGTCTTGTGATTAGGAGTTTTTTTCCGATCAAATGGGCGGGTATGACCCACCCATAAAATCAGGAACTTGGGGCGGGACTTCAAGCTTAGGGTTCAAACTCCTAGGCCCAAGCACAATCCGTAGATTGGGCAAAGATCGGGCTCAGGCCGAGAGAGCTTAATCGAGCCACGAGCGGATCTCGGACATTAGACTTTTTTCACCCTAGTTCAGTTGTGTTCAACACTTGTGGAAAGGAAAGACAAAGGAACGAAAATGAAGTAAGAAAAAAATGATTTTCCATTGATTGGTTATGAAAAGAAAATGGAAGGATAAGTGAGATAAAACAATTACTATTTTTGGACCAAGGAATAAATGGAAGGAAAAGTGAAGTAATTGAGGTGAAAAGAAAACAAAAAAATAGGAAAGATTAAGAAGGAAAGTGGGAAAAAAATTAATTAACTTTTCATAAGAATTTAGAAGGAATGAAGGATAGTGGATGGAAAATAATTACCGTACTTGAATGAAAGAGAAAAAGGAAAATAATTGAATTGAAAGGAAAGAATAAGAAGGAAAAGAGAATGAAAAATAACTTTTCATT
>BRYE01000022.1:18846921-18851921 GCA_030159115.1 Actinidia arguta var. hypoleuca
CAAATCGAAGAAATCAGAATCTTCAGGGGCCAAATCGAAGAAATCAGAACTTTCAGAGGCCAAATCTGAGAAATCAGAAACTTCAGGGGCTGATACTGTAATTTATCCGGAAACAGATGACGTCACTAGGGCTGACGTCGCAGGTGACGCAGGGATGACGTCACAGAATGCGGTGTGGCTGACGTAACGGATTAGGGCTGACGTCAGTGATGGCGTCACAAATAGGGCTGACGTCACAGGCGTCCAGGGATGACGTCACTAGGGCTGACGTCGCAGTCAGGGCGCGTGTAGTGGACGCGCCGAGAGTAGATCTGACGCGCAAGGGCGCGTTGTAGCGCGTGATAATGACGTCACGTTATGAGGCGCGTGGCTGAGGCGCGTGTGTGGGCGTGGTGGACTGGCTGAGAGTGGATCGAACGCGCCGTATTCAGGTAGCGCGTGGGAGCGCGTGCGGTGTTTGTTGACGGTTGTCTTGGCTGGGATGAGTTCAGAATTCGACGAGGAACACGATGGTGTTTTCAGATTTTAGATCGAGATAGATTTTTCGTAAACAGAAATAGAGCAGAACGAAAATCAGGTCGAAAACCATGGTTCTGAGATGAAGAAAAACAGAGACAGATAATCAGAGATTAGAAAATTAGATAGAGAGAACCATGGCTCTGATACCATGTTAGATTAGTGATGAGATATGTATATATACATATGTATATATATATATATAAAAGTGGAGAGAAAGAGAGAGAGCTGAGAAGTGAGAGAGAGATTTGTATTATGTGAACCAGATAAAAGAAAGTTACAAGAGAGATATAAATAGGCAAACTATTAAAGACAAAAAGACTAATCTATCCCTATAATATATATATACAATAGACATACATCAACAGAACCAATAAAAAATTGCTTGTACTATATACACACACACACAAAGGGAGAACTATCTTTCAATTGTTGTTTTAGAATAGTTTTAACAAGTTAAAGCTATTTACCTTTTAGGCTCTGTTTAGGATATTTTTTTTTGAGTTTACAGAGCTTTTTTGGTATTCAATTTTTTCATCTTTCGTTAAAAAAATTACTCTTTGATTAAAATTTCATAATCTTCTGGTTCATGTTGACGGGAAGAGTCTGACAATATAAAAAATTTCACCTAGTTTGAAAAAAAAAATTACGTATTTGAATTTTATATTTTCAGACTCCCCTGATTAAAAGAAATTAAAAAAATATAATTTTTGATAAGATAGTAAAAAAAAATCACTAAAATAAAAAAAAATCAAAATCAAAGCCGTTGTGTATATATATACTAGTAATTGTCCGTGTCCATGGGCACTACGTAAAAAAAATATCACTCATTTGCCATACTCGATAGAGTTACGACCTAAAAATCAAATAGAAAATGTATTGCATGCATATACGAAGAAATACATTGCTACAAAATGTAGAACAAATTAGAAAGTATAATGATTTAAAATTTTTTTTGCTAGTTTTGGAGAAATAAGTGTTTTAATTTTTTATTGTGAGTCCCACTAAAAAAATAATTAATGAGTAAAATATATGCCCATCTTTAAAGATTTTTTATCCATTGGATAAGAACTTATGTAAGTTCCACACCTTTTGAGAAGAAAGAAGTGATAGTTTTGAGAGGAAAAAAAAATAATCTCAAGTAAAATCTCAACCGTTTTTACTAACTCAAATAGATTTTAATCGTAAATAACGAGAGATAAATTTGAAATTCAGAATGAATTGTGATTTATAATATATATATATATATATATATATATATATATATATATATATATAACAAATATAATATGGTGACCTCCCGTCTTTCCACGAATGCCTCCTGAACCCCCAATGATAAAATTCTGGTTCCGTCCCTAATTACACCAAACAAGAATTAAGTAACCCGTGCGGCTTTTGGCTACAGTTTGGTATCTGTTTGGGTGAAAGGATAAGGAAGTGTATTTCCACGCATGCCTTTTCCAGCTTTTCCATGTTGTTTTCTGGGTGGGTGGAAACAAAGTCATCTTCCAACTAATGCCTATTTTGCAAAAATAAATAAATAGAGGTACTAGTATACCTAACTCGAAAATAAAGGGTAAGTTATGCCAATGGTAATTATCTTATTTTATTTTGATCCCTGATATACTAATTTTATCAATTTTATTCCTTATGCATGTAATTGAGTTCTATGTGGTCTTCTATTAAGTACAGAAGTTTCGTTCTAAGTTCATTTTATTATAAAAAAAATGTCTTGAAGTTTTTTTATCTTTGATATTAGTCGTAAATCCGACACGAGCAATTGCAAATGAGGTTATTCCATAATATGCTAATAATAGAATAATTTTATTAAGTTGGATCCACGACCAATATTAAAGACTAAATAATTGAAGACCATTTTTATAATAAAAATAACTTTAAAAAATATATTTGTAATTAGTAAATGACCACGTAAAATTCAACTGAATATATCATAGATGAAACTAAAAAATTTAGTGATACAATGTGAATTTTTTAGAGTCCATTAACATAGTTTACCCAAAACAGAATCAAACATACGAGGATAAGATCTTCGAGCCATTGGATCCTCCAACACAACTTAAGAGATATGTAGTCAATGGTGTTGATTCATTTGTCATTCTGAAAAATGAGATTGTGAAGTAAACTTTCGACTTTGTCTGATTGTCAATAAAAAGAAAAAGAAAAAGATTGGAAAACGAAAGAATGGTGATAGCTATTTTAAACTAATGAGTTTGACTCAACGATTAGTACAAATTAAGTTGACTCGATTTAATAACATATGGGTCCCGATAACAGGTACTCGAAGACACTTGTTTAGAAACAATTAATGTAGGATGATTAGAAGCAATTGTATGAAATATAGTCTGCTTTAAGTATGTTTTGGTTAATAACACTTGTATTTTTCATACATGATAAACCAAATTTATGATTACCAATAAATGAGCAATATGATTACCATGATCTTACATTTTATTTATAATATGATTACCATGATCTTACGTTTTATATATTATTATAACATTGATGCACTTACGATTTATTAATACTTTGAAATCATTCTCAAAAAAGTCTTTTATGTATTTTTTTTAAATTTAAAAAAAATATATTGTTAGATTCTTCTCGACAATAGAATAATGAGTATTAAATTTTGATAAAAAAAAACAAAAAATAACTAAAAATGGAAAATCAAAAATTGAAGCAACTAAAAAAAAAAAAATCCCCCCACCCCCCCTCACCCAAAAAAAAAATGCTTGGTGAAATTGGACATTAATGTGATGGAATGGGTTTTGACCTTTGTCCATTCCTGATAGGGCAATTCTAACTCCGCATCCAAACAGATCCAAGTACACCATAGAAAGTTCTCACATCGTGTCAATGACTCAATGGGGTTCTGACTGCTGTCGTGTCTGCTACGACCAAACGGCGTTATTAGACCCATTCTCTTGTCTCATATATACCATTATTCCAAAACTACCCTTTCCTTAAAAAAAATTGACAAATAAACCCAATCACTTTTCACAATAAACATATGGAAAACGCAAGGAAAACGCGTGACACATGAGGAGCACTTGACCGGAATTGAGATCAAACAACGCTCTGTTTGGGCGAGTTAAAAAGTAAAATGGGACAATAAAATTGTTTATATTATTTGGGGTAATTAAAAAAATTAAGAAATAATGTTTACACTCCTATTTTTATCCTATGCACTTCATATTTATTTCTATTATATAATTCTTGAATAAATGCCTAAACTTACCCTCTTAAGAAAAGAAAGAAGTAAAGTTTAAGGATATGTGGAGAGACAATTTTGGTAATTGAAAAAAAATATTAGAGGTATTATTATAACATTGCATGAGAAAAATAAAAACTGGAGTACAAAAATCACTACCCAAAAATCTAGGCTAGTTTGGCTATTAAACTCCCATAAACTCACCCTAGACATACTAAAACAAAAATCAAATATTTATAACAAAACATAAAAAACTAATCCAAACATTGCCAACTCCGCCCAATTTGTTGCATTCTTGTTGTACCCACCATCCTAATCCAAGCCCCCACTAGGGTATATTAGTTTGGGAAAAGCTACAGTCACAGATGATGTTACCGAATTTGTTGACGATTGCACCAAAATGACGTTGTTTTGATTTTTTAAATAAACGCGATTTTTAGTTGAACCACGTCGTTTTTAATTTTTTTTTCACCCAAACGACATTGTTTTGGTGCAATCGATAATAAATTCGGTAACATCATCGGTGACTGTAGCCTTTCCCTATTGGATTTGCTTTTTAGAAACTTTGGAGACCTTTCCACTATTTTAAAGGAACATCTTATCCAAGTTAGTTGGAAATCTTCACCTAAGACCATAACACCAAATCTACAAATTTTCAAGGGTTTAGGTAATATTTGGAAGCATAACCTTGTATGTTTAACCTAATAAATAATTGTAATGTAGCTTCTATACATGGTACATAAGAAATATCAGGGATTATATTCAAGTAGCATCTAAACTAAAGTTGAATGATCTAAAAGATATATTGTTCTCCTTCCTTATTTCTTTTACTACAAAATTTAATTTAACCCCTGTGGTTTGGCATCAGAGCACTTCGCCCCATATTGTTTAAAAATAGCCAGAAAACTCCCTCATGGTTTGGGATCTTTTGCTCATTACCTCTTTTGCAACATGTTCGTTATCCCACCACGCAAACGCACGAGTTAGGGAATTCACATAAATCTATATGCGCGGGCACACACACAAATGAGTATATATTTATAGACATCTAAGTTAGTGTTCTTCCCACCACCGTTCCACGACAATTTGGTACCTCGATTGCATATGAAGTATAATGAAACCAAGGGATGTTTTGGAGATTTTCTCTACATGTGATACTTTGACGTCATTTTTAACATTCACTACTCACGGAAGATTTTAATTGTCAAAGTATAATAGTTTAAGAGGATGATTTATAAGTATTTATAGTTTAAGG
>BRYE01000022.1:18884421-18886921 GCA_030159115.1 Actinidia arguta var. hypoleuca
AGCAAAAAGCTATTGAATGAAGAGAAAATTACAATGACATCCCTGAGGTTTATGTTTAATACAGATTTCCCTCTCACCTTTTGGAAAGTACATTGAATACCCTGTCAATGTTTGTCTTAACAGAAGTGGAAGGAAAATGGAAATGGCAGTACAACCATCCTATATGAAATCGAATATACCTAATTACCCTTGTTGTTGTTTTTTCTCTATAATCGAGCCCTTTTTCTCCTCCCTCTCTCTCTCACTGTGGGCAGGGGCGGAGTCAGGATATTAATTCAGTGAGGTTAAAATCATAAAATTATATATAATTATAAAATAATAGTGTATTTTTTTTCAATGGGGTCAAAGTAGGATATTTTTTTCATTTAGATAATAATATAATTTTTTTTGAACTTATAGTGTAATTTTTTTTAGTTAGGTCAATTAACTTCACACCCTTACACGTACTTCTGCCGTTGACTGTGGACAGTTGCCTCTCATTTGCTAATATATTTGTAAGTATGCATATATATATATATATATATATATGTATGGTTTGGTTTATGTGTTTGTATTGTATAGGGGGGAGAGAGAGAGAACAAAGAGGGAATCAAACACAAATTGAAGATGTGTTTTGTTTAATTTGGAAAAAATAAAGCTAAAAGTGAATAAAATCAAAACCACCCAAAATGGATTTGGCTCGTGTGTGTTTGGAGAGAGAGAGAGAGCTAGGAAACCAAGCCAAATTAAATGTGTGTTTGGGGAGTTTGAAAAAAACTTAACCTAAATTGAAGATGTGTTTGGTTGCTGACTTTGTCAAATTCCGTTAGTTGACTAATAGAAGGGGAAAATCGTAATGCAACTTTAAACCTTAGATATTAGTGTAATTTTCAAAAACAGAGGGAGAAATCTGCATCAAACATAAACCTCAGGGGAGGTCATTTAAATTTGCCCTAAAATGAAATCTAGGAAAGTAAGAACAGAAGCCATTGATTTTCTGATAAGAATCCTCCTCTCTCTCTCTCTCTCTCTTCCTTTCTTTCTCTACTTTCTCTTTTTTATGAGTAATAATATTCTCTTTATTTGACCCTCTTGGCTTTTGTCTGGTTTTGTTATGGGTGTGGTGGTGGTGGTAATCGTATAGCATATATATCTGAGTCAGAGACAGAGTAGTCCTTTATGATCACACCCCATGTGTTGTTTTTGTCAATCTTTTTGAGTACAGAATTTTACCTTCCACAAAAAGAAAGAGAGGCAGTGATCAGATTAGGAAAGTTGTGTTTTCCTTCAAGAAACCTCCGTATAAGGAAAAAGGTGGAAGGTGGGGGTGGTCAGATTTAGAAATTATGCATTCCTTCAAGAAACCTCTCTCTCTCTCACCAAGTTCAATAACAGTACTCGTGAGATTCTGGGCTGTCTTTGTTGGTTCTTACTTGAGAAGTTTAGTATTTCAACCAAGATTTTTTTTTATAATTTAAAATAAATCATTCGAATTTATTTAAGCATTTAAATTTATCATAATTAAGTGAATTTGAACGATTCATTTTGATATTTTTTTAAAAAAATTAGTTCAAATTTTAAGAAAATAGCGGTCTATGTTGTTCTTACTTTAAATTATTGTTTATAAATTACTGTATAAATTATTGTTATGATGCTATCATTTAAAAGTGAGTCTCACATCTCGTATGAATATAAAATAATTATCCTTAATTTATAAAGTATCACTAGCATTATTCTTATTTTTTTTCCCACCCCTTTCTTTGCAGTAATATTCATTTGTTTGGGTTGACTTTTTTATGTAATAATTAAAGAGTAGCCTTCTATTCACACACTACACTATTACCCAGTTTTTTCAACTAATGAGATTGAGTTTGAGCAACAACTTTTTATTTTTTTTTGATATTTTTCATCATTTCTACTTCTATTTATGAATAAAAAATAATTTAAAATATTAAAAAATACTAATTTTTAAAATTTTATTTTAATGCTTTTCAATAATTACTTTTAACATAAATTCAACTATAACAAACGTTCTTACAATTTAGTACTATAACCTAGGAGAGGTTTTAAGGAGATTCAAAAGAGATGTTGGTTACATTGGTTGGAGTTGATCCCCATCTACATTATCCAAGAGGCTTTAGTAGGGTTACAATTCCCCGGTTTTGGTCAATTGAGGTCTCACCGTGTTCAACTTAAGGTGTATCAGGTTTTACCCAAATCTATTTAAATTTGGTGTCGGACTCGAGATATTTCGGGCCATGCAAGGGTCCAATTTTGTTTTTTGAACTCATTTTGTCTTAAGTTGCCAACAAATCAAGAGGAAAGACATGAAATTCATTAGATAATTTTAATTTTGGTTCACTAATGTGTGTTGGCAATTCATAAAGTGAGGCAAGTAATGATTACAGTAGTGATGGATGGTATATGGTGGTTGATGAAAGGAAGAATTGTGGATAGGAGAATAGTATCAATAACTCAAATTTAGCAGAATGGTGAAGATTCGAATTACTACTGAGTCAAA
>BRYE01000022.1:18924421-18926921 GCA_030159115.1 Actinidia arguta var. hypoleuca
TTGTTCTTTGAAAAACCTAAATAATGAAGAAGAAAAATTTGGTGTAAAAATTATGAGTCGATTTCAGGATTATTTCTAATCAAAATGGAGTGTTCCCTTAACAATAATATAAATATAAAGTTCGCATACAAAGTTTATTTGTTTGGCAAGAGAAGAATAGAAATTTCATTTGCAACTCCTTTTCCTCTTTTTCCAACTCTCATATAATTATAAGATAGTGTCTCCCTATTGAATTATTTTGACGGTGTCTCAAAAAAATGACTTTTTGCATGTTGGACCCAAGCCCAACAAAGCCCATGCCCAACATACACACCGGCTAAAGCCCAATAAAATAACAACTAACTACCCTAAAAAAAGGAGAAACCAAGAACCCTCACTAACCACTTAACATATAAAAGGCCAAAGACACCCGCAAGCAAACGATTACGAAACTTCTCTTTCTTTCATATTCATTTTATATATTTTTTCTTTTCTCCAAGTATTTTAACTTAACGTCAGATGTTTTTTTGACAAGTACCACACCGGTTTCCTTCAATTTTACTTGGATTCTGTGTGCAGATCTATTGGACTCTTGATAAAATTGGGAACGAGCTTAGAATATTATCACATATCAAGAGCTTGCAATATTCAAATATAGTTTTCTATTGATAAGGAATTTGATTTGGATATCTATAATATGTCTATTTTCTTGATAGCTTGTTTTCGTTAGTTCTTTGGCTCTCTTTAGATCATGCAAGAGTCTCATCAAGCTAATTTTATTTTTATATTAAAGAAAGTGTTGTTGTGGTTGGGTTACGGTTTGCGTGTATACTATGTATTATTGAGATACATAGAAAAAAATAATACACGTTTTGACATTCGATACGTATATAGAAGTATCATGCAATGTATTAATCCTCAATACGTTCCGAGTATGATTACGACATATTTTTTAAGTACCCATAATTCATACCATAAAAGCTGGAATCCAATCTTTGAGGCAAGAATATTCTCAAAATTGCCGGCCTCTAATTTACATTTGATTTAGGAAAAAGAAAGACATATGCCCTAAAGTTGCCCCTTTGTTAGTTTCATACTTATTAGTTGGCCCCTCCATTTTCACATCAAATTATCACACAAAGGTTAACATGGAGTACAATAATAGGAGAAAAGAGTGAAAATTATTAACCTACAACAATTATATCCTCACAAGCAAGCAAATTTCACCTTGGTCACATTTGTTTACAATGTGGGAAAGTTTCCTTTAATGGTCAATTGCAAGTCCACCACTACTTGCCATGGGAATAAAATTGTGACCTAACATGTATGCAATAGGCTAACATGTGGCTTTACTTTAGCTAAAATTAAGTAAAAAAATAAAAATAAAAAGGCAAAAAAATACCTCTAATTGACTTTTTTATTTATTTTAAGCAAAAAAATTAAAAAAAAAAAAACTGATGTCAAACGGAACCGAAATGTCAAACTTGGCCCCGTGCCTCGCCCTTGTGTTTTGTGTGGTTATAATGTTGTTACTATGTGTCTATTCGTGCTTCAATTGTTGATTGTTTGGCCTTTGTAGGTTACAACGTTTTTTTCTAGGGCAAGTGGTGAACTAATCTGACTCGGTTTAATCGAGTGAATTGGAGATATGGACGAGTCAATTACCCAAAATGTTCTGAAAAAATGAAGATATGGACACGTCAATTCATGTTTTATTCTTTATTTTTTTGTGTGTTTATAAGTTTGTCGAAGAAGTCCTAAATAATTTTTCCTTCTAGGTATATACCTTCAACATTGTTATTTTGTGCGAGTATAATATATCTCTATTTATTAAAAAAGAAAAAAAATATGTTACATATCATTTTTTTTTATAACCAAGTGTTCGGGTCAGTTTATGCACACTTCGAATAATCTCAGAATCCTAAAATTAAAAGACCAAGCAAACCTCCTGGTTGGCCTTGAAATTCAATTTGATCACAAATTGAAACATATATTTTCGGAAACGAAGGCTGACCTTTATAAAAAAATTAATTTATGTACCATTTTGCCTATGTAAATTGAGAGATAATTGGACAAATAAGAGTTGACGGAGAGCTGTACTTGGAGCCACTTGAGAGCAAATGAGAATCTTTGAAGTTTGTATTTCGATCAAGGATATGGTGAGAGATAAAGAAATAAAAATAAAAATGTTAAACGATTTAATTATTCAAGATCATTAGATGGTCTACTTTTTTTTTTTTATTTCTTTTTCTCTCACCAAATTCTTGATCTAAACACAACCTATTTAGATTAAGGATTTAGTGGAGGAAAATAAAAAGAAAAGAGAAAAATTAATGAATCAAACAATTAAGATTTAATCTTTTTTTTTTATTTTTCTTTTCCCTTGGAAAATATTTTCCTAATTCCTTGAGTCAAATATGACTTAAAAGGGGGACTCGAGACAAAATTATATAGATTATGAAGGGTTTAAGGTAAAATTGTTTACATTTTTTAAGAGCGAAGGTAATTGTTGAAATTTTAT
>BRYE01000022.1:18941921-18944421 GCA_030159115.1 Actinidia arguta var. hypoleuca
TTTTTGCACCGCAGCCCCTGTTCTTTTATCCGTTTTTCGAATAAGGCCTCTCATCGCCTGTACAGTTCTTTTACCCCCATGATGTGATGTTCCATTTAGACCTACCCTTGTTGATCGACACTAAAATCACTCAATAAGTTGTGGTAAAAAATGCAATATCTACTACATTAACTTTTTATATACAAATTAATTAATAAAAATAATAATAATTTAATAAGTGAGGCCCATATAAATTTTATCTACACAAAGCAATAATGGTCGGATATTTTAATAAGTGGGATCCATTTAATTTTTGTTAACTTACTAGAGAAAATTAACTACGGTTCTATTATTTAGGAAATGTGGGATCCATTTGTCACACCCTTGCTAAATTATTGGAGAGAAAAAAAAAGTTGATTAATTAATTTATGTTAAATAGAGATGTTTATTCATTTTTCTTTGCCCTTTTCATTTTAGTCTTTGTTCGTATCTTATTGGCTATCATGATTGCACCCCCAAGTCTACCATGATTTGGGTTATGTGATGAAATCATGTGATTAAGGCTATTCATGTTGGAAGATTGATCGAGTAAATTATTCATAAATAAAATCAATTTGATTGATACATGTATCTTGAGATTTATGATAAATACATTTATTTCTCATGTGGTTTAAAAAATAATACTGATCTTCTTTTCTTTTAAAATTACTGTTAAAATTCTCCCATTGAGTTAATTTTTATGCAAAAATAACAATATTGTCTTTTGATTTGGGCTTTCAAAAAAATATTCTCAATATAATTAAATTAAATAAACATTCCCTCTTATTTTAACAAAGAATGAATAACAAAATTTATTTTTAAGTACGTTTAGATTAGGAGCACTTAAAAAGTTAAATATTTAGATTATTTTTTAAAAATATTTTTATTAATAATAAAAATTTATTTTTTTAAATACATTTTTACTAAGAGTGCTTAAAAAGTAAACTACTTGTGAATAAAAAATATAAATGAAGCAGTTTACAAATAAATTGTGTTTTGAAAAAAAAAATATTATTTTTATTTTAATGGGTGTATTGAGAAAAAAATTTAGGAAGCCATAACTTAAAGGTAACATTTATTACTTTTGCACAAAAATATGCTCCAGTGGAGAATCTTGATATTAATTTTAAAAGTAAGAGAGTTTAGTATTATTTTTAAAACTACATAGAAGATCATATTTGTCTGAAATTTCAAAGGAGGTTAGTGAAATTTATCAAAAATAAAAATTAAACTAAATTATAAAAAAATCATTAAAAATGAAAAAGTTTGGTGGACCATTCCAGAAAGCGTGTTATCCTTGTGAAAAACAGTACGTTCCCATAACAGAGCACAGAGGGCCAATCCTGTGATTAGTGAGTTGGTCGAGTAGATTAATTCTGGAACATTTTAAAAATTCAATTAAGGTGGAATAAGTTTATTTGAATTTTTTTAGATGCTTTAATTTTTGAATTTTTAGTAAAAAAATTTCACTGTTTGATTAAAATCTTATATTTTTTTGATTTTTCTTGAAAAGATAAGTATGAAAATGTATATAAAATTTATCAAAATGAAAAAAAAAATACTAAAGACAAAAAAACTAAAAAACTGAAGCAGCTAAAAAAATTAAAAAAAAATATTACTAAAAACTAAACAATTATATTTCGAGATATAAAATGAATAATATCTTGTCAGTTGAGTTCATTCATTTCCGTGTTTCGTACTTATCTATTTGATAAAATCTCAGGCCCAGGATGGCCGAGAACCCAACTCATTTGTACCTCATGCTGTATCCTATAAAATGAATACTCCAATCGTTCTCAATTGTTACTGTTCAGTTATATGAATAGAGGCTGATGAAATATTCTAATTACAACGAATTAAAAAGTTCAGAATTTAATTTATTAAACAAAAAATTCAACATTTAATTTGTTACTATTTTTAACTCCTGGGATTATTTTTTTGAATATTTTTTAGTGATTTTTTATTAAAATTTTATATTTTTATAGTTTATTTTAACGAGATGAGTCTATTTTTATCTTTAATATTTTTTTAAAAATTTAAACGAAATTTAATATTTTCAAATTTATCTCAGAACAGAAAAATATAAAATTTTGTTTAAATACTTAATAATAAAAAAAACACGGGAAAAAAACGAAATTAGTTTTTAAAAAAACTCTATCTCAATTGTTAGAGAAACAGAGGAAGGGACAGACAGGCGTCTCTTCGACAGGCTCACTCGTGGACCCCCTCCACGTGTCCCCTCTATAATACTAAATAAATAAATAAATAAAAATATACCTTTTTTCACCGCAACCCCTGCTATTTTTTCGTTTTTGTGAATAAGGCCTCTCAACTCCTTTTATTATTCTTTTACCCCTTTATGATGTTTCATTTAAACTTACCCTTAAGATGCATTCCTTATTTTTTTCCCTTTCCATATAGTCATTATTCGGAGATTTTTCTTGATAGTCAAGAATGCAACCCCAAGCCTTGCAGGATTTGG
>BRYE01000022.1:18994421-18996921 GCA_030159115.1 Actinidia arguta var. hypoleuca
TTTTATTCGATTCATTTGGTTTTTTTGGGTAAGGCGGATGAATTTTTAGACTATTTTTTTAGGGTCTGTTTGGTCAATAATTTTTAATAAATCCAACCGCCCTTAGCTTGTGTTTGGATCAAGAATTTGATAAGAGAAAAGAAAAAAAAATAAAAATAAAAATATAAAAGTTATATGGTGGTGGAGGACATGGCGGTGATGGGTGGCGGCGATGGTGGTGGTGGTGGTGGTGGTGGAGGAGGAGGAGGTGGTAGTGGAGGAGGATGAAAAAATTTTGGGTGAAATTTTTTTAAAAACAAAATAAAAATATATTTTTCTTGTTTTTATTATTTTCAAAAATAGTGAAAACTATTTTGTGTTGTTTTCATTTATTTTTTGCAACACAAACAAGTTTTCTATTTCTATTTATAAAAAAAACAAAATAAAAACAAAAAAAATAAAAATAAAACAGTTAACAAACATACCCTAAGTGATCTAACCGTTGAGGACCATTAAATTCTCTGTCATTTTTAATTTTTTTTCCTTTGCTAAATTCTTGATCAAAATACAGCCTAACATTAACAACTATAATATTTTGATTTTTTAATACGAGTAATGTTGTCTATATTTCTCTCTCTTTGTCTAATTGTTGGGCTTTTATTCTGGCCCACTAGTTTATAGCCTGATCATATAAATTTTGGGCTAGTTTTTTTATAGGCCCACTAATATCATTTGTAGGTCATATAAATCATTTTCCTTTTTCAAAAAGCAGATTTTTGTTCCTACTTCCTAGAAAATGGGAAGAAAACAACAAAGACAAACAAGCCCGAGTAAAAGAAGCCCAGCTAGAAGGGCCATATTACCAGTCCCTAACCCACTCTGCGAAAACGGATGCACCCGCTCAACCGAACCCGTCCAGGTAATTGATCGAGCTTGGTGCCATTCTTTCCAACTCGAAAATTCCGACCAAGCAGAGCCGTTCGTAGGCTAAAGTTGGTAAAGCGACGGATTTAGGTTTCCAATTTTTGACAAAAGATAGGGGCCCTAAACTAAATTTTCCCTTATATTAAGTCCAAAAACAAAAATCTATTGCACCTAAATTAAATAGAGGGTCTCAAATTTAATCTTATAATTTTAAATTTAAATAAGATCAAATACTTTATATCAAGCCAAAATATAAAACTATTATATTAGTAATGGGACTTAAATCAATTGATGTTATCTTCTATTCATAAGCCCCTTATTAGGATCTTCGAAAACTCGGCTTTACGACTAAATATCAAGTTATAAGTCAATCCAACTTACATTGACCCATGGACTGGTTGAGATCCTCTCATTGAAAAATCACTTCTTTAATCCTCATTAACTTCAAAACTATGATTTGACACATATTGCCTATCCTCTTATTTTTATTTTATTTTTTCCCAAAAATATTTGTAAACTATATGACTTAATGTATTGAAAAATTCTGATGGAATAATTTCTATCATAAGTTAAATTATAATTTAGAGTATTTTTTCAAGACACTATCAATATTTGTAATTTGATGATTTTCGAAGCTTTCAAGAAAATCCCAATGATATGTTCAATTATTTTTATTTTATTTTTTCTCTCCAAAAAGAGAGTTTGTGAAACCCTTGAATAAAATATAAAATTTGTATTCAAAACGACGTTATTTTGAGAAGAAATTGTCTAGGTCTCTTATAACAAATCCTAATGATACTCTAATATTAGAGTAATTAGTTTAAACAGTTAAGTCCATTATTTTTTTGGTTTAAGTTATGACTAATATATGCAAATATGTCGTTTATTAAATGATGTAAAACAATACTATAAGAACATTGAATAATCTCTCATTTTTGATGCCCTAAATGGATTTTAAATTTTACATTTATAACAACGTTTTTTTGAAATATTTAAGGGATATCTCAATTTACATTCAAAATTAGTATTTTTTAATTCAAATAGGAATCAAAGAGAATTTTTTTAAAGAAAATGATCCGGACCCATAGACACTCCCACTTGTAACCGTAGTGGAAGACCCAACCCATGTTACCCGAATCGAACCCACTCGACAACTTTATACACTCGCACGTCCGAAACCGTCTAGCTAACCAGTCTGGCTCGAATAAAAGCTAGGCACCAGTGGGCTTGGTTATTATTGAAACTAACGATTCATTTGATTAGATTATTTTAAATTATTTTTTCTTTAATAAAATTTTATAATCTCTTAGTTAATTTTTTTAATTGTTCAGTCATTCCAATCAGGGGAATAGAAAAAATCTTTTTTTTTTACTAAAAGGATTATTCTAGATTTTATTTTGAATTAATTTTGTTTTTGAAAGAAAAATATTTATTTTGCTTTTTTAATTCTTTTATTTGAGATAAATCAAAAAAGTAAAAAAAATTCCCAAATAATAAAAAATCATATAAAATACAAAAATTCAATTCATCCCAAATAAAATATGAGAGAGAGAGTTGTCAATTCAACTATTTAAACTTTGGGTAAGTTTATTATCAC
>BRYE01000022.1:19029421-19031921 GCA_030159115.1 Actinidia arguta var. hypoleuca
AGAACACACATGCAGAGAGAGAGAGAGAGAGAGAGAGAGACATACGCCAGAGGAGAGGGAGTGAGAGCAGCAAACCCGTGTACCGACGCTAGTGCTCGTCAGAAGCAAGCCCCAAGGCCCCATAAGGGCCATAACAAGTAATTAGGGTTAATTTCAATTTTATTCCCTGAGCTTTTAAGTATTTTCAATTTCATCCTTAGACTATTAATTTGATTTATTTAGTGGCTAAATTTAACTAGCTTATTTGCATCTGTTAATGCAAATCGGGCTTCTAAATGCACACTTGGTCTCAGGACACCCCGAAATTATTTTTTAGTTAATTAAATTAGGTTTTTATATTTTGATTTTGAAAATTCATAGAGAGAACATAAATATTTAAAGACTTGTTTTATTACTCCTTCCGTCCTAATTTATTTGTCCTTTTTTGACTTCGGAAATAATTCTTTGAGATTTTTGTATACCACTCAGAAGATCTCAATTAGTTTTGGTATATAATATTTTTTAAATTATTAAAAATAATATAAATTAAAAAATATAAATAATTTTTTGGAGATGGTTTGCTCCCTTACAATCTGTTTGCAAAGAATTTTTACTTTAACTATTCATCCATAAATTCCTTCTGATAAGTATATCATGCTTTTTATGAAATTCCATGAATAACGCTTGGATTTTATATACATTATTATTGTGTATTGGATAAATGTGTGTAAAAGTGCACTTGGGGGCATATGATAGTGATAATGATAATGATTTTGTTATATGAATAGCAATATATAATTGAAATTAATAAAAAAAAAATTATTGATATCGAACAAATTACGAGATCATATAAAAATTGTAAATAGAAATACAAAGCTTAAAATAGAAATGTAAATCAGGCTGAGTCTCGTGTTCCATATGATTTTTTTAAGGCAGATTCGCCCTTCACCTGGGTGCTGAGTTAAATGGACGTCACCTCCCAGGATAAAACAGCTTCATCTGGACAGAGATAACACCACATTGTTCGATTTGGCAAACTCAACAGTGTTTTGATTTCTCTTAGAAAAAAATATAACAAGGACACAAAGAGTTTTCTTACTACACTCATAGTGTGTGCTCTCAAATATGTGTTTTAACATAAAAAATTAACACGAGCCCCCCCTTTATATTGAGAGAGAGAGTGTGGAGCTTCAATTTGTAGGAGTAATATCAAAAAAACAATGGTCACCCCTCAATATTAGGGAATTGTCCATTTATTTTTTTGTAAGATCCCACGTTACTAGGACACCTAGTCATCACTAGTTGCTCTTTACATTCTAAGCCGTCATGTGTTTTCACTCACCTCATAGATTGAGTGCTATATACTACCACTTATTTAGTATATAAATTTATTCTCTTTTGATTTATTAACCAATGTGAAATTGAGTGTCACTATATTTTAATTAGTTCAACTTACAAATTTTGAAGACCAGTTTCTCATTCAACACTTATTCATTCTCGAAGACCAAATTACGGAGATTATAACTCCACTTCATTTTATCAAAAGAAATGATTAGAGCCTCATCTATTTGGATCCAAAATTACCAAAATACCATATTCAAAATATAATTTTTCCAACAGATTCAATTAAGACACTGATTTGTGAGTTTTATGATACTGCTGTGGGGCTTGAGGGCACTTGTGATGTTGCCTAGATAGCTTTTGATATGTTATAAAACTCATTTGCTTCTGATTTGATTTATTTGATTCTTGACTATCATTTGTTAAACATCTAGACTTGTAGTTAATTTAATTGTTTTAATTTCTTGATAAATATAAGGGCATTATTGGAACTGTGTCGTATAATAACACATCCCAAAAAAAAAAAAAAGAGTGGCCTAACATGGACTAGCCTTTGAGTTAATAACTTAATATATACTTTGTTTTTTTGAATTTTTTGTTTGAATTTTTATAATTATTTAATTAAAATTTTATATTTTTTCGATCCTTCTTGATGAGAGAATTTTAACAATGTAAAAATATTTAACTAACTTGAAAAAAATTACTAAAAATAAAAAATTATATTTTTACTTGACAAATAATTATTTTTTTTTGTCTATAGTGATTTATTTTTATAAATCTGAACAAAATTGTTACATTATATAATTCCTCTAAAAAAAAAGAGCGGCCTAACATGGCCTAGCTTTTTTTGAGTTAATAACTTAATATATATACTTCGGTTTTTGAGTTTTTATAATTGTTTAATTAAAATTTTTATATTTTTTGATTTTTCTTGATGAGAGAATTTCAACAATGTAAAAATATTTATCTAACTTGAAAAAATTCAATTAAAAATAAAAATTTATATTTTTACTTGAATTTTTTTTTTTTTTTTTGTATATAGTGAATTATTTTTATAAATCTAAATAAAATTGTTACACTATCTAATTCCACTCATTAAAAGAAATAAAAATATATAATTTTGATTAAATAATATTTTTTAAATTTAAACAAAAATTTTACATTATCTGATTCCTATCAA
>BRYE01000022.1:19039421-19041921 GCA_030159115.1 Actinidia arguta var. hypoleuca
TTATGTCCCCTAGTAGCATGGGACTAACTGTGGTTGGCACTGATAAATTCGTATAATCATTTTCAAAACAAGTAGACATGACTGAGTTTTCTATCATTTGAAACGTAGTATAGAAACCGAGTTAACATAGTGCTCAAGGTATGACATTACTTAGCATAGTTGTCATTCACTTTAGTTGATCACTTCTAGATATCCTTCTCAAGGTCCTTCAAGTATGTCCAAGTGAGGGTCCTCCAAATGCAATGCATGTTGTTACAAGCCACAAATTTGGCCCAACAATTGAGCCCATGGGAGTGCCAAAGGATCAACATTGTCTAGAACATTCTATACCATTCATGGGCATTCTAGCAAATGGGAATCTTGGAGATGGTTCTAGAATTCTCTAGACATGTGTGGAAAGATCTAGGACATGGGAGAAGCTTCCTTGGGAAGCATTGTATATAGAATAGCCTAGATTTTGGTAGAATATTCTAGATACATAGCCTTGTATAAATAAGGGACATCCCCCTCATTTGTAAGATATCCAAGTTTCAAACAATTGTGAATACAAGCAAGCATTCTCCAAGCTCTTTCTCTCTCTAAGTTCTCTTTGTTGCTCATTGTTTCCTTAGCCTTTCTTTCGGTGTTCTAGGCTTACTTAGTATCCTTTTGGCATAAAGGTATTTAAGGCCGCACGGGTCGAGGCGTCGAAAAACTAAGCCCGTGACAATGTGCACATGCAAGCACAAAATATAACTTGTTATGCACTATTCTGATTTGGAAAAGAAGAGCAAACTCGAAATGTGCGTGTAATAGATGTGGAAAGCATGGACATGCAATATAGTTATAATACCCATAGCATTAATTCCTTTACTCCATTTTTCCTCTGCCTTGAGACTCTTGGTAGAAGTACTTCGGGGCCGGTGTTACATTGTTTATAGTTTTTTTTTGCTCAATTTAAGGCAGGCTCGGTGTGTGTGTGTGTGTGTTGCAGAGCGAGGGGTTGCAGCTGGCTTGAGCTGCATTGTTAGCAACCAAGATGTGTGGTATTTAGACCATTTGGACACCACGTGGCCAGAATTCTATGAAAATGAACCACTCACAAATATCACAAACCCCAGGCAACAAGAATTGGTTATTAGGGGTGAGGTATGCATGGGGGGTGAACACATTGACCCATCTGATATTGAACATACCATATGGCCACGTGCTGCAGCAGCTGCAGGTAATCATGTATTTCATTCAAAGTTCAATTTTGTATTAGCATAGTTTCAAGTCTAAGTTATATGTGTCCCAATCAATTGGGTTTGGCCGCATGAAATATCTTCATTTGAATTTAATGAATTCATATAATATCTTTCTTACCAAAGCATCCCATGTTCAGTTTGAGTCGAAATCAGGTTTTATATGCAGCCTTAAAGTCTTCCTCCTTATCTTCAACAACTCTAGCTTTCCTTTCCACCCCTATCGCCTGCAAAGACTCCAGGTCTTCTTGTTAAGACGGAAAACCCTATTCTCAATGTAACAACCCAAGTGGAGTATTGGCCCAACAACTTAATAGCCTTAACCACATGGCTAAAATGCGTAAGTCCAAGTTGTTAGTAGTATTTCACAAGACTCCTTAAATATTAGACTAATAGTTTTTAACCCATCGATGTGGGACGTAGTATCACAATCTAACCCTCTTAATTGTCCGACATCCTCGTCGGAATGCCCAGAATATCCCCCTTGGCTAACAATGCAAGTTAGCAGCCCATTAGCGAACACATGACGCACTACCCGGGGCCTTTACTCCTCTAACCACACTACCCAGAGTTGGTTCTGACACCATTTGTAACGACTAAAGTGGACTACTATCCCAACAACTTGATAGCCACGTGGTTAAGGCTATCGTGTTGTTGGGCCAGTACTCCAGTCGTTACACTCAATCACAAATGTCTATACAAGGAGCCACCTACTCAATTTCCAGCAGCTAAAATCATCTTCAACATGATCTAATACCACTGGGTAGTGCAAACCTAGGTGATCAGTGCTTCCTTACCCGTTCCTGCAAATGATACACCACTGTGGAAGAAAATAGCAACGGGCTCTTTTCCTAAATCCTGATATTCTATTCTATTTATTTATTTTAGCACCAAACAAATCAGAATATGTAAAAACGATAAAACAAAATATTTGCGAGTGAAAACTTCAGATGAATGGATGGACTGTGATCTTATGTATCAATAGCTTCCCTTCTTCGCAAAACACTGTCCACAATTTAGGATTATGGGGAAATTGAAATTTCAAGTGGTCAAGGGTGAGCAATAAGGGAAACACGCACACGTAAAATGGAGCTCTTGTTCCACATAAGAATGTGATCAAGCTGATTTTTCATGATAAAATCTTGTTATTGGTCAATGAGCAAGTCTGTAAACAAAGTTCTTTGGGTATTGACCCTTGAAGCAATGACTTCATTAAGATAGAAACATAACAGGCTTTTTACAGCAATATACATCATCTCTGGACTCCCAAATGCCTA
>BRYE01000022.1:19096921-19099421 GCA_030159115.1 Actinidia arguta var. hypoleuca
ATAGTATGTGTACAATTCCTATTTAAAGGAAAATACAAAGCATAAAAACTGGAACTAATTTACAGCTAAATCACAACCAAGTCAGCTAGCTTAATTAACCTATATTTATAGCCATAAAACACCTAACAAAATCCGAAAAATATCCTAACTATCATATCTCCAGAATATCTCCAGAATCTGAAAATATCCTAACAATCAGATCTCTCCAAAATATCTCTAAAATCTTCTATTTTCCAATAGCAGCCAATACACTACTGATAGAGTAAGCATGTGGTGATAATAAAGCAAACAGATCGGCATTTACTTCTTAGTAGCCTTCTTTTTTGAGATAAGCAAATGTTTACAAGATATTTTAAGTCTATTCATAATTTTTTATATTAGTATGTCCAGGGTAACATTCGAGTGTCGACCGATAAGAAACCTAGAAAAATAACAAGGAATAAATAGAGAAATTTGTCACCATTGTTGCAAAGCAGTTGATGGTTCACATCTAGAAATTGTTAATCGTATATTACTAAAGATGGCAATCATAGGGAGGGATTATATCCTCTCCATTTCCCTCCAGTCTTGCAATTGATCCAATATCTTCAATAAAAAAGATATTCTTGTGATATGACCTGGTAGTGGTCGAAACAACACCCCTACGGTGCCAAAATTTGGACCCAGAAAAATATTCAAAAATCAAAATTAATGGTCAGATTCAATTGGTTACGTGGTATTCACGCACTCAAGTGAATCTGACACATTCATTTTGAAATGAATTCTATGAACTTTTCTTGGTCCAGATTCGGGGACCGTAGGGTTTCCATGGTTAAAAATAAGCAAAATCACAATTTGTATTCTTTTTGTATTCCCTGGTTAAAAACTTATTGAAATTAATTTATCCAATGGTTGTAATAAAAATATTTGAATAAAAATGAATATTTAAAATATCTTATCTATTTTTTAGGTTATAAAACTCTAACGATTACACTTAAGAGTTTTTTTTTTTTTTTGCGTAGTACCCGTGAACACGGGCAATTACTAGTTCTCAATATGCATATATGTGTGCCTGTACATAAATACCGTGTTTGTAAAAATAAGACCCAATAAAATAACAACAAAGGAGTATAAAAAAAATTGATATGGACAAACACCAATGAGGCTAGGCAAAGAAGTTAATAGGCCTCGAGATGAAGAGAATCCATGCATGATTTAGGAAAATATTGAACTACTTTACAACAAACAAAGAGAACACTAGATTGCAATTAAAAAATATCAACAAACATGAAAAGACTGGGAAGATACTATTGATTATTACTAATAAATTATAGCAAATAGAATAAGGGAAAATCTATGTTACACTTAAACCATATTTTTCATAACTAGCCACAATTATTCATAACTAACACAACACACTTTTGTAACTAGCCATAATACTTCGTAACATTTCCATGCATACCATACACACTCATTCGCAACTAACCAAAATAACATGAAATTAACACCACAAAATGTCATAACAAAACATACACAAAAATACATAACAAAATAGACTACAAAATGCATAACAAATGAACCATAAAGCTCGTAGCTAACCACAAAAATACATAACTCCACATTTTTTATGGTACACATTAGGGATGTAGCTAGGACTTCAACCTAGGGGTGGCGAACATGTATACTTACAGAAAATTTAAAAGGAAAGATGGACAACATCGATAGTGAATATCTAATGACTTAAACAGCACAAAAATAGGCGTATCAAAATATAATAATCAAGCATGTTTATTGTAGAAAATGGAGTACAAAAATTAGAAACTCATTACTCAATTTATTTACTAAAGCACGATATCTTGATTTTTGTTCGACGATCATTCATGTCATAAAAGCATTTATGGTATAAGCTGTATCAAAACCCATAGCAATGTTTTTGTCAATATACGTGATTAAGTAACTAGCTAAAAATTCATCCTCCATCCTATTGTCTAGTCTTGTCTTCATAAGTTTCATAGATAAAAATATAGGTTCCGTGGGAGTCGTTCAAACGAGTAGCATCAATACAAGACGAATCAATATATCAACAAGAGGATAAATTGTAGACTCTTGTTTCCACCAACACTTCACACAACTCAAAAATTGTTGATAGATTTTGAAACTAATGATGCTAAAAAACATCTAACACGTAATTTTGCACCTATAATTTCAAAGGGAGACCTGCAATTTGGAGCCCTAGAATTTGACATTTAAAATGTGTCAAAGTGTTTTTTACTAGGCTATTAAGAAAATAACAATTCTAACCATTCAAATTGTGTGATCTATGACCTATTAACCCCAACTTATATTTTATAAAATACGTCCCAAATTATTTCCTAATTCTTTTAAAAGAGTTGCAATTACACCCAATTCAAGAACGGGACCAATTTTTTTAGTACCCGTGCTACATAGAATTATAACTCGGAATACATTAATATTGAACGGTTACTATTAATTCTCTCAAAAAATACCATAGGTGATGGCT
>BRYE01000022.1:19117399-19119899 GCA_030159115.1 Actinidia arguta var. hypoleuca
AAAATTACTGAGTAATAAAGAGAGAAATAAATGTTGGATCAAATGAAACGAGGAATGTCCAAACCTATGGTGCCAAAGCCAAATAATCTCTTCAGCAGATAAAAAGATGGAGGTTTGATGAGCGATAGACAGTTGTCCTTAAGTAAAAGTTGGAATATCCAAAAAATATAGGCCATTGACCTCCCTACCACTGTCAATCGTCATCCTCGTTTGAAGATTTTGAAAAACACAGTAAGAAGAAAAAAATATTGCATTGCAGTTCGAATCACGAGTGAGACGACTAATAGATAAAAGATTGACAGCAAAACTAGGGATATGTTAAATAGAGAACAAGTAAAGAGAATGTGTGATATGTACCAAACCTTTATCAGAAACAGAAAAAAGTACCATTAACTATTTTAACTTTGTCAGGGCCTGTATATGTAGTATAAGATGAGAAAAGATTTGATTGATCAGTCATATGATCAGATGCACCGAAACCAAATAATCCAAGGAAGAACCGAATGAGACATAAATGCACGCATTGACTTGGAATTACCTGATCTGGCAAAGTTACCTAAACGGTCAAAAGAAGATGAGGCACCAGCATAAGTGATTCGTAAGTTAGGGTTTTCATCCGAGACAACATTCTGTCCTGGCTTCACAAGGGGATTGTAGAGCCAAATGTAGTTTAACTAGTTTGATTATCCGCCGACATAGTGACAAAAAAATGAGACTCACAACAATCACAAAGAGCCACAATCAAACATAAGATCCTGATACAAACTCAGAAAAAAGGACGATAACCATGGAGTGAAGTAAAAATAATGACCAAGTACAACATACATCAGCCAGAGTGTTCTGGCGACCCAAATCGAATCGGGTCAAACCTAAAAGGACTTGGTTCACGGAATCAAGGCCCTAAAGGGTCAATCGGAACTCGGGAGCATCAAATCTGCGTCCTATAGAAGAAGCCAGAGCTGATTGAACGTCGCGAAAGCTGTCTCGAACCTCATCACTGTCTGTCAGAGCCTATTCGCACCAAATCAAGGCTCGACAGAACCAATCAGAGCTCGGGCTCACCAAATCGAGCCTCAACAGAGCCACTTGGAGATTGGACTCACCAAATCGGGCTCGACAGAGCCAGTCGGAGGTCGCTGAACGTCGTAGAGCTCAAATTGAGGTGTGACAGAGCTAATTGGAGCTCGGGCTCACCAAATCGGGGCTCGACAAAGACAATCGGAGGTCACCGAATGTCGTAAAGGTCAAATCGAGGTGTGACAGAGCTAATCGGAGCTCGGGTTCACGTCAGGTTCACCAAATCGAGGGCCAAAAATGGCCAATCGGAGCTTGTCCTTCCTCCGGTGACGACCTGTGAGGTTACCGGATGCGCACAGTCTCCGACAGTATTCATCAGAGGGTTAGGGACCTCAGGTGAGGGTCGCCGAATGGCGGCGGACTACGGGTTTAGGGTTAGGATCAGTACAACTCTGATACCATGTTGCTTAGAAAAAACAGAAAATTAGGGTTGAGGTTGAGGGGTCTCTTCCCTTTTATATTAATCACCATAAATCGTTAATTACATACAAATCCCTCAATAATGAAAGATGACAAATAAGCTAATATTTAAGAACATCTAACCACTGGCATAATATGAACAAAGTGGATGTCCTCAATGTTTGAACTCACAACCTCATGGTTGGGAGCCAAGGCTTTGCCACTTGAACTAGTGGCACTCTCTAACCCATGTAGAGCTTAATTTTGTAACGACACCACTATGAAAAAATTTAGGAGTCGTCGCTGAGCTAAGTATCACGAACACTTTTAAAAACCTGGAGTATCTGCGTCCAATATGTTTGGGATACCGACATGCTCGGACACGTCCTAGACACTTGTCGGACACATGACAATATGTGTCCAATATTTAATTTTTGTTTTTTTGTTTGGACATGTTGGGGATACGCGTGGGACACGCGCAAGGGTGATAATGTAATTTTTAAAATTTCAAGCAGGGTCAAAGTGAAAAAGTAATAAAATATTGGGTTAATAGTGTAATTGTTGCTTAAAATAAAACTTAATCGTGTATGATTTTATGAAAACAATGTTGGCTATAAATTGCTAGAATACACACACACACACATTTATTTATATATTTTTTATTCAATGCATCCCTGATGTTTTCGTGTCCTACGCTTTTAAAAAATTGTGTATCTATGTGTCCATGTCCCGTATCCGTATCTGTGCTTCTTAACCGCTGAGTATATCATCCCTCTTTCCTCCTAAAACCTTTAAAATATAGAGGGTAATATTTCGTTGGGTTTGTAGTCTTCTTTTGATTATGTTGACTACATATACAATACCACTGAGATTTTAGTTTTAATTTAATTTCTTTCTTGCGTCCATTTTGTAGAGGGTGCAAGAAATGGTGATGTTGTCAACCAGTGTGCTGAGTATTAAGTGGACTATAAAAGGGAAGCCCAAATCTCTACTTGCTGGTATAGGAGGAGACTTGATTGTTAAA
>BRYE01000022.1:19154899-19157399 GCA_030159115.1 Actinidia arguta var. hypoleuca
CATGGCGCACAATACAGTGCACGGCTGTGGTGACCGCTATGGTGATGGTGATGGAATAAATCTCATTGAGCGCAACTATATTTACCAACATGATAATACCCATCTTTGTTTGATTAAAATCATGGAATATGTCTCATGTATAGCAGTAGACTCCTTCGTTTTAACCAATACAAAGTGAGTAATATTCACCTACGTTCTCATGTTTATGAATACAATTGCAATTCATCTCGTTGCATCTGCATATATATATATATATATATATATATATACACATATTGAGATAGATAGAGATAGAGATAGAGATAGAGATAGAGATAGAGCTCTAGGTTACCTCGGGATTTAAGGACAAAAAGAGCTCCAGCGTCGAGTTCTTTTCTAGGGTCTCTGCCGTTTTCCCCATCTTTTGCAGGCACATCGCCGGAGTTTGGCACTGTAACAGTTCCCATCTCTCTTTCCCTCTTTCTCTTAAGATAGTGGTTTAAGTAGAAGGAGAGTTTCCAACATTTGGGGGATAATATCTATAGAGGAGTGAGAAGGTCATCTCCGGCACCGAAAGCTAAATCAAGCACTTGGCATTTTTCAACTGTTAGCTACCTCAAACATTTTTAACTTATGTGCTAGCTGCACTCTAAGAGATACACAAATATCAAATATAGGTTAATTACACTAACACCCCTTGAATACTTCCTGAAACAACACGATCTTATCCTTAATTCTTTGAAATATCATTGACATTCTTTATTTTAGAAAAACTTGTAATATCGTAGTCCATCTGTTAGTTGACTGTTAATTGACCGAACGGAATTAGATGATTATGTCACCAAGAATTCCTCTAAATGCGTACTTTACCCTTACTATATTCTCGATCTTTGGGTAACCACAATCATAGCCTTCACCACCATTGAAGAAATTAACAACCGCCACTCTACCTAAATTCCACCCCCACCCAACCTAAAACAAACCACCTCCCCATCTCTCTCTTACACTGCCCCGCTAAAACCTTTGACCACAACCACCACTGACCTAATCCATAGTCGGCATAGCCACCACATGACAAGTAGGACCATATGCAGCCCTATCCTCTACCACTCCAATCTAGTTGTGGTTCACTGATGCAACCTTCATCCTTTAATTTTGGCAACTCTTGAACCTTAACACCTCTTCCCCGTCCATTTCCTTTCCCTATACCACCACCATTACACCCTATGCAGGCCAATGTGTTTGAGTGGTTATGGTGGTTTTTGTTAGTGTGGTGGTTATAAAGTGTGTGAATGTTGGTCAATGAGAGATTGCAGCGGTGGTGGTGATGGTTGGTGGCAAATCGGCTCTGGTTTTTCTTCTTTGTTTTTTCTTTTTCCACGTAGCATGAACCACAAGTTTTGAAAATTTAGTAATACAGAGTAGTACATATATTAAAAATTTTGCGCTAAATAGTGTTATTTGATAGGGTGTGTTAGGGCAGTTCAGAGAATAAAGGGGTGTGGTGTGACTTCCAACGTCTAGGGTGGTATTAGTGTAATTTATCCAAATAAATAAATTATGTAAGAGTAATGAAGAAGTCTGTAATGGCAGAAAGCAGAATCATTCTTCAATAAAAGTTGAAAACTATTTTGGAATCTTATTATTTTTTAAGATTCTAAATTGTGGAATTCAAAGGAATTGACTACTGAGCTAAGAAGAACGTGACAACCCACGTGGTCAACATCTAAATAAAATGGTCCAATAAAGTAAATACTAATTATCATCAGCATGAATCATATAAAAAATAAATGAAAATTAGTAAATTATAGATAAAAAATAGCTTCTAAGATCGATGAGAGAATCTCTCTGTTCCATTTTGTTTGTTCGTTTTTTCATTTTGAAATGTTTCAAAAAGATTGTTTATTTTAAAAAAGTCAAAATATAAAATTTATATTTACTAATAAGCAAGAAAATAAAATAATCATATTTATTAATCTAAACGGCACGATCAATCGGTCAAAAGACTTCGTCATCATTGCTTCTTTTTCTTCTTATTAAATGTTTTTACTTTTACATTTTTTTTTGGTCAAAAGATTGCCGAGTTTATAAGAAAATATGGCGTGCTTCTCGAACCTAGTAAGGTCACTTATTAAGCGTGATGTATAAGGTCGACTTTTACATGACTCTATGCTTTTAATCTATTCAATTTGATTATACGGTTTGGTGTGTTATTCGTCCTGACATTTGAGAAAAAATAATAAAAATATTTTTTCACATTAAAAGGGTAAAAGGTGGATTTGAATTTTTTATACATTTTATAAGGCAATATATGGCAAGGCAAGCTTCTCGAACCTAATAAGTTCACTTATTAAGCGTGATGTCTAGGGTCGAGTTTTACATGACTCTATTTTTAGTCTATTCAATTTGACTATACGATTCGGTTTGTTGTTCCTCCCGACATTTGAGGGAAAAAAAAAAATCACATCAAAAGGGTAAAAGGAGGGTTTGAAATTTTTAGACATTAGTTATGTTAGTAAAA
>BRYE01000022.1:19199899-19202399 GCA_030159115.1 Actinidia arguta var. hypoleuca
AATGGATACGAGAGAAAAGAGAGAGAAGCACCATCAAAGTCCAAATGCTACCATGGTTATTAGGCCATGATCACATATCTCCATACATATAGCTAGCCAAAAAACTAACAAGTAGGAACTTTTCCATGTACTTGTGCTAAACCCCAATCAATTTTAGATCCATCCAAAAAAGGGTCACTAAACTCTTCCTAAATTAGTGGAACTCTATCTTCCACCGTTGCCTGATCTTCCTCCACACCATCAATGGCGTTCTCATATGATATATGGGGCAATATTGAAAATAATGTCATAATTTTAATACATTAATTGCATTGTTTCTTTAAAAATTGAAACTTTAAAAGAAAAATTGTTAAGAGGATTTCCGACCTGGCCCTCCAACCTACCTCCATTTTGAGTCTTCAAAATGGAGGCTCAATATGAGATCTCCGTATTTGTACACCAAGCCAAAATATTGTCTCTCCTCTCTATTTTCTTTACCCAAAATTTTTATTTTATTTTTTTGATGTTAAATTGTAATACCACCAGTGTCCCTTGCACTTTTTTTTATATACTTATAAAATATGTATCACTTTCACATTAAGATTTTTTTATTTATAAAATTAGTACTATTAAAAAAATATTGACGATACCTTTAAAATGAATCTAAACGTTTGTTAGAGTTTTGGGGTTTATGTAGGGTGTTTTATTGTCCCACTTTAGCTTTTTAATTTAAAAGCAAAAAAAACAAGGTTTTTAGGTAATCTAAATGGGACTTGTTCAACCATTACATTTTCTTATGATATTTTAGGTTTTGTTGAAGAAAATGAGAAAGACAAATTTTTTGAAAATTAGTCTATTCTCTAGAAGACCGAGTTAATTGTTTTGGTTGTTTTATAAAATAAAAAAGAAGAGAAATTTTGGAAGAAAATTTGAAAAAAAATTGGAGGGAGATTTTGAAAATGAAAATAGAGTACTGTAATTGGAGTTATCGTGAATAAAAAATATATTTAACTTTACTTTTTAAATAAAAATAATATTTTGTGTCTCAAAAATTTTGTTAACTAATACCCCTGGAGCACTTGTTAAAGCTCCAATTAATTAACCTCAAATGCATTTAAAAAATGTTGGAACTTTTATACTTTGATTAGGAGCAGACATCCTTCTGGACCAAGTCAATTGTTTTTATGGATAATTGCAGTAAGATCATTAATAAATGACTTAAACTCGCTTAAATTCTAAGCGTTTAATTGTTTTTTTAAAAAAACTAATTATATATATTTATAATATAAAAAATAATTTATTTTGAATTTTAAATTCATTTCCCGTTATTTACAGCTGAAATCTATTTGAATTAATCCAACGACTGATATTTCACTTGAGACTATTACTTTCCGTCTAAAAAATATTACTTCCTTCTTTTTAAATGTGAGGAGCCTACATAGATTGTGATCCAATGGATAAAAAAATTCTAAAATTAAGCATATTTTTTATTCATTTGATAATTTTTTTAGTTGAACCCACACAAAAAAAATTAAAATAAACCTTTCCCTCTCCCTCATTTTTGGTTTTTTTGAATTTAATTAATTTTTTTTATTATTTGATTAAACTTTTATATTATTTTAGATCTTTTAACGATAAGTGTCTAAAAATATTTAATTTGGAGATAATTTTTTTTTATTATTTTGGTAAACTTTTTGTTAAATTAGATAATTTTTTATATTTTTAGACTCGTTTTATTAAGAAAATTAAAAAAATATAAAATATTAATTAATCGGTAAAAAAATTTACTAAAGATAATAAAAGGTGAAAAGCAAAACAAATAAAAAAATTACCCCAAATAGAAAGGAAAGTGATTTTCATACATCCATTTTTATTAATTGTATTTTTTTATACGTATTAAAATTAATTTATCCAGTGATCATAATAAAAATATTTGAGAAAAATTGAATATTTAAATAAGTTTTATCATAATAAGGACAAAAAAATCTATAATATAAAAATAATTCATTTTAAATCTCAAATCAATCTCCCGCTATCTACGGTTGAAATCCATTTGAGTTAATCCAGTGGCTAAGATTTTATCTGAGACTATTTTTTTTTCTCAAAAAATGTATCACTTACTTCTTCTCAAATGTGTGGGCTTATATAAGTTTTGAGCTAATAGACAAAAAAATCTCTAAAACTAGGTATATATTTTATCTATTGAATATTTTTTTTAGTAAGACCCACACACAAAAAAATAAATTAAAACACATCTTTCTTTTTTTCTCATTATTCCCAAACTAGAAACACTTTTTCAAAATTATTATATTTTATAATTTATTTTCTATGTTGTAGCAATGTATCTCTTCGTATATGCATACAATTTATATTTTATCTGATAATTATACCTTATTTATTTTTTAGATTGTAAAATTTTAATGAATATACTTAAAATGTGATCTTTTTTTATGTTGTACTCATGAACACGGATAATTATTATCCTTATTTTAAAGAAGAAGTTGATTGACAATGGCATCGA
>BRYE01000022.1:19284899-19289899 GCA_030159115.1 Actinidia arguta var. hypoleuca
AGTTTGGTACCTCGGGATTGGTTCCCTTGGTTCAAATCTGGCTGTGCGGGCTATTGATCTCTGTGGAACGATGGTTTTGATCGGTATTGTTGCTGCTTTGTTGTTGAGTTTGGCACGCAAATCACCTTCTCGATTTCGCTTGGCATTGAGCGTTTCGCGAAGGTCCACGCTGGAGTAGGCTTAACGTGGTGACACCCTCCGCTTGCTTGATGCCACATACTTGCTATCTCTTTGACTCTCCAAGTTAACGCGGGACTCATGTCGCTTTCCCTTCTGACGAGGTGGGTCTTTCAAACATTTAGATCCCACCTCGGAATGTCCATCCTATACTATTTGAGCGGGCTTCATCAATTTGTTGTCAACCAAAATTTTTGCCATTTTGGCAGACTGAGCTTGCAGGCGCTTAATGGTGAAATCACGGCTGTCTCCACCTTTAAGAAGCAACTAACCCGGCTTCTGCCTAGAGGTGGCCTTAGTCGTCTTCTAGGCATCGACCAGTAGTTTGGGCCTCTCTGTTGCCAAAAGTCCTGGGTGCATGGAGGGCTCCCCTCGGGTTTCACGGTTGCCAAAACGGTTATTGCTTTGTGATACTGTCAGGATTGGCTTTGCGAATGTCTATAATCGACTTTTCACATACGGCGCCAATTGTGGGGTGTAGTGTTTGAGAGGTAGAAGAGAAGAAATCGAGAATAGACACATGTAGTGGTCCAATGGCGGGTGAAGGAGGTTCCAAGCAGTCACTGGTTGAAAGGGCCAAGCTGCGACATAGAAACAGTGAGTTCGACAACTGGAGTGGTTTTCGAAAAACAACTCTCAGGCAATCAAGTTATATGATCGAAGAATATATAGGGAGGAAATAGAAGCTTAGAGTAGCTAAGTTTGCATACCTTTGAGAAAATAAGGGTTGGCCTTATATAACGCAACTCGACGCATCACGAGCATACGCTAACTGTTGTGTCACTAGACAAACTGCAGCTTGACGCATGCCAAAACGCATTGAATATTTTGTCAGTGAGTGGGCGGCTGACTCAGCCATGCCTCTAGAGCTTGATTGGTACCTTGCCATCATGCTGTCGGCGTCTTGATTGGTACCTTGCCATCATGCTAGGCGTAGGGACTACTAGAGGAAATTTCGCCATGCAAGTTATCTTATGTCCCCTGATGTGTCTTGAGACTGCCACCGTACGTTGCCCCTCAACCAAGCTTCGGCGCGATCGCCTTACCGAGCTTGCTACAAAGTGACATCTCGAAAGTGATGCTTATCTTTCCTCAAGCAATACCAATGTCCGATAATGTTCTCGACTGAGCACCGGTGTAGGGACCCAACCGGGCTTACTTCGTAGTGGTAGCCCGGCGGTGATGCCTGCCCTAGAAAGGTTAGAACTCGTAGTTGTGTATTTTATCCCCTTACAATTACTATTGGAAGCTCATCTTGCAAAAGTTTCAAAACTACTGCAGTAATCAAAACATAACGAATTGTTTAATTGCCTAATATCAACTTCAAAAACTTTATTTTTACCCCATATCGTGGGAGACAACAATAACGAGGAATGATTTATTCCTTCAAAACTACAAAAAAAAACTGCAATTTGGCCAGAATAGTTTCCAAAATCACTTCAAAGTGTCATTTGCTGCACCGCAAAGGACCACGGAAATGCTTCACCGGGCCCGACATCAAGTCTATCTAACAAGGAAAAAAACATCAACCATAGCATGGCCTTGTCGACTTACTTAGGCAACCCGGTTTTAGGGCCGAGGAGAGCTTGGCTTTCATCGGACAGCAAAATGGGACCTCTACCGGGTCTTGTGCAGATGAAGTAACTGACATGCCCTTTGTATTTCTGGGTTGCAATGTTATCCTTAACTTCTGGAGGTGCAGGCAAAGCATCCACATCTTTCATGTCCTGAACCCGGATATCTTGTAGAATCGACTTATCGCCAAAACATAACTGGACAAAATGAAAAGAGAAAGAATATAAGATTGTCCACGAATTTGTAGATTTGGCATAACTTATTCAAGAAGTATTTTTTGATAACTCGGTATCCGACTAATCCAAATGACCAATCTCACCGTCCACCAGAGGGGTTCCGATTAAAACCGAAGCAAAACTCCAAATGAACTGACTCAACTTAGGAATTGATACCAACTAGGAGGTTTTGAACCTGAAACCTTGGAAGGAAGCAGATTACCAGGCTTGGCCTGGGTATTGTTCACTTATTCAGTAAGTATACCCTTTATCTACATTTCAATAACGGGTTAGGGAGCTTTAGAACTAGTTATTTGACATCCTTCGGTAAATGATGCTACTTGTACATGAATTTTTACAAAATTCTTCTTTAATATCTCTATTCAATCATATCCATTTTGGAATTATCAATCCACCTCCAACAGTTAACCGTCCTACAATTCAAAAAGTTCAACCTCAAATCCCATTTATTCAAGTCCACTTATTCAAAGGGAGCATACGAGAACCTTTCAGAAGGTGCAAGACCTCTTCAAAATTGCACCTTTCATACGATTTTTTCGGCAATTAGAATTGAGTTTCAGGTTAATTGATTAAGTATAACATGTGAACTGTGTTACCACAAGATACCTGTTCAAATCAACATCTGAATGAGGGAAGAAGAAAAGCAGCCTCTGAAGCAAAAGGGCAGCAGCCCTTCTGTTACGTGCAATTAGAACTGCATTTGACCCCGCATCACAGGTATAAGCGACCTGCAAAATCTCAGAATTGGTCAATTTCACTGAACCAAGCAACACAATAACTAGAGAAACTGTGTGTGTATTGGGGTGGGGTGGGGGTCATACACGTCAAACGATAACACCCGGACGGTTCTAAGTTTCCTTGTGACGAAGTGTAACAGACAGGAAATAGCTACGTGCCACAGTTTCTCGTAATGACTTTCTCTTCCACATGAGATTCACCGCAATTGTTGTTAGTAATGTTTTATGCAGGTATGGGTGTGAACTCAATTTCATTGAACAACCACTGGTTTGTTTAGAGGTTAATGTAATTAAAGAAGAGAACAAGTCTGAGCAAGCAATATTAATACAAGAGCACATTTTCTACAACGCAAAACAAACCTGAGGTGACGCTTCTGAACGATTCCATTTCTCAACACGGCTAATTATCCTGAAACATTATCCACTTGTCAAGATTAGAATTAGGATCATGATGATGATGCTCAAGAAATAAAAGCGATGATAGCGCAAAAAGCAGAGGGTGCTTGCCTATGGGATGTGCCATTCATGTAGAATATTGGCGGAGTTGTATCCATGCACATCGCATGAAACTGATTACTGTCAGCACAACTCAAATGTGCAAAAGATTCAAAATCACGATTTTTTATGGCTTCTTCCATTTCAATAATGCGCTTTGGAACTACTTCCTGCTCCCAAACAAGAATGAAAAAACACAATAAGATCCAACTGTCAACATTATCTGAAATCTTCAGCTGGATATTTCAAAAACAAAAAATGCACCGAAAGGAGACCATAAAAATCATAACGCAAATGTTATGTTGAACATTCTAACTGAAGAACTCCGAGAATTATGCAAAAACATATGGCTCAGGCTATCACGAGGACTACTGTACCGACAGTCCCTTTTGTATGGTGAATAATTTAAGTTAAACTAAGAGGGCATGGGACCAGGACATACCTTTGCTCTATGGTGTATGAGCTCACTTGTTTCAACACTCTCACGCATTCCTGAGGTGCTGCTAGTTTCCTTCTGCCTAGAACTTACCTGAAATCAACCGCCATTTGGTTACAAAATCGAAAGAGTTTAGGAAAAAGGAACATTACAAAATAAACTCAATTCAAGGGACAAAAGTCAAAACGTCGTAAACTTTACCCTTTAAGAGTATGGATATGCTTTTACATTATAATTGCTCATCCAACAGAGCCATACAAACAATTTGTACCTACCACAGCAATAACAATAACAAGATCATCCCAGTGCTTCTAATCTGCGAGTTGAACAGCCATGCTGTCACCACTTCCATCATCATTCTAGACATATCCAGGAAAAGAAGAGTAAGAATATTTGTCAAAAACCTTATCACGAATGCCAAAATATACGTTAGAATCTTACTTTTCCCATGATCCATTTGGCAAATCCACCGTACAAACTGCGACAAGCACAACCTGAACCTTGCCTGTGTAAGAAGGAACAAATGCCTATCTAAACAAGTAATAGGCTGTTTCACTAAGTGGAGGCACGGAAAATACTTCAATACGGAACTGATCTATCCACCAAAACAAACAAACAAATAAGAGCAAGAAAAGCAAGCGCCTACCCAAGTGATAGGGCATTATGTGCTACTCATCAGTCGCGGTTTGGACCCAACCCTCTTTCCACTCCCCAACAAATGTACTACTAGGACGTTCTTCTAATGATGAAAAAAAGAAGAGCAAAGCGTCGTTCTTGTGGTAAACTTCTGCAATACACAACGTTACTCTCAAGTGCAAAAGATACAGCATAGCAGTTATCTTGCCTGTTCAACAGTAGAATGTCCTTAAAATCAAATGGGATTGAGGAAAAATATGAAATTCTACCGAATAAGTCTACCGAGTGTTAATCACTAAGATGCTAGACTAGTGTTTTCTAATAATTTTGAGTAGAACTCTATAGTCCATGAATCAACAGAACAGGTAGAAGTGTTGGTATCTTAATGTTTGCCTTCTTAAGAATGGTTGTAGTGTAAAGGGATGCAAGTTTTCATGTAGACTATATAACATGACTTGACTCTGTAGAGCAGTAAAGGCACATAATTAATTGCATAAAAAGAAAATAAAGAAAAATGTTTCTTCACCTAGGCAGGCAAAAACCAGCAGCTGAGGAAGCCAAACCAGCAGCGGTACGGAAATTGTTATAAGAAGAAATATGCACATGTAGACTAGGGATGGCAATGGGGCGGAGCGGGGTCGGAGGTTGGTATTACCATCCCCGATCCCCGAAATTTTTTTTGTCCCCGATCCCCGGCGGGGAATTTTT
>BRYE01000022.1:19297399-19304899 GCA_030159115.1 Actinidia arguta var. hypoleuca
TTAGATGCAAGAATTGCAAGTAACAATCAATTTTAATTCACATGCTTTATACCCCTTTTGCCAGTACCAGACAACAGAAAAAAAAAAAGCAAACAAAGCTATGATGGATCAAACTATTCTCTAACTAATCCTCATTCTCTCTATCTTTACACCCAAGCAAAGTACTTTATTTATTGTGAAAAGCAGAGTACTGACTCTTATCTCAAATTGAAAAATAAAACATTTCTAGTTTGTAACCAAAGCCCTACCAAGCTGTTGTTGAAATTGGCCTTAGGAAGCAAGTCCCCCCTCCCCCCTCTCTCTCTCTCCCCGTCCGTGCTCGTGCTCGTGCTCGTGCTCTTCACATTCGGTAGTGTCTGCCTTCCGTTTTCTGTTTGCGATAGCCATATCTCCAGTACGAAATTCGCCATTTAAGTAAGCAATATTTTTTCTTGATGCACACCTTGTTTTCATTTAATTTGGTGCAGCTGTTTTATCAAGCAAATTAAGTTGTAGTTTGAATCTCAGGGGCATTTTTGTCATTTCACCCAATCCAACCCACCCACCCTAAAAAGTTAAAAACCAATTTCTTCTAATTTGGTGCAGCTATCTTATCAATCAAATTGAGTTGTTTGAAGGTCGGGGGCATTTTTGTCATTTCACCACACCCAATCCCCTTAAAAACCAACATCTTTCCATCAATTCTTGATCCATCACAAAGCGGGCCTACACTATGTCCCAAAACATGGTAATTTTGTTAGTTATTTTTCTCATCCACAGCTACATTGTCTTGGCCTCCGATCCTGATCCAGCCCAAGACTTCTGCATACTAAACATAGAATTTCCACCCACTACCCATCAATGCAAAAACTCGTCTTCTGTCACGGTAGAAGATTTTGTATTTTCCGGCATAAAAAACCCAGTAAAGAAAATTGGAAAATCCAGTTTTTTGGCCACGGCGGTGACCTCGAGTGTCTTTCCAGGGCTCAACACACTAGGCATGTCGTTTGTTCGTGCCGATTTTGGCCCTGGTGGGGTCAATGTGCCACATTTTCATCCAAGGGCAACGGAGACCGCCTTTGTGCTAGAGGGGAAGATTTATTCGGGATTCGTGGATTCAGAAAATAGGGTTTTTGCTAAGGTGATTGAGAAAGGTGAGATCATGGTGTTTCCAAAAGGTCTAGTCCACTTCCAAATGAATGTTGGTGATTCACAAGCAACTATTTTGGGGAGCTTTAATAGCCAAAATCCAGGGTTTGTGAGAATCCCAAATGCTGTTTTTGGGTCAGAGATTGAAGAAGACCTTTTGGAGAAGGCTTTTGGGTTGAGTTCTAAGGAGATTGGAAAGTTGACGAAGAGGTTTGGTCCACAAGATTTGAGTTAGTGAATGGATAAGAGGGGTTGCCTGATGTGTAGAGATTCGAGGGCATATATGTCATTTTGAATCCTTTAATAGATAATGCAGGTGCTGATGGTCGTTGTGATGAAATTACAGGAAATACAAGCAATAAAATAAATAAATTTGGAGTATAGTTTTGCAAGTTTTTATAAATGAAGTTGGCCTTGAAATTTGGGGTTGCATTGAGGCCTTTGGAATTCTCACTTGACCCATCCCCATGTATTTTTGGAAGATTCTATCCTACAAGAAAATTTTAGCTAATTGCAAATGTATAATTAGGTAATACGGTTATATTAAGGTCCCGTTTGAACTAAGATTTTTAAATTTATTTTTTAGTTGCTTTAGTTTTTTTTTTTTAAAATTATTTTTCAGTAAAATATTTTTACTGTTTGATCAAAATTTTATATTTTTTTATCCTTCTTGACCAGAGAATTTTGAAAATATAAAATTTAATGTAAATAAAAAAAAAAACTAAAACAAAAAAACTATATAATTAGTCGAGTAAAAATAATTTTTTTTCCTTAGTGAACTATTTTTTAAATTAGATAAAAAAATTATATTTTTACATTCTTCTTGTCAAAAGGAGTAGAAAAAATAAAAAAAATTTATCAAACGGTTAAAAACTTAACTACAAACGAAAAAAACTCAAAAATTAAAATAACCAAAAAAACTCAAAAAGAATCGAAACAAGGCTAAGGCTCAATAAATATTTACACAAATTGTTAAATCACATCATGTGATACGTGACATACGTCAGATCATCTCTTGTGATAAGGCAAAAACCTTGTCAAAAGTCATTTTTTAGCTAGATCTTCAAAAAAAAATTCTCTCCCTTGGTGTATTTTGGTAAAAAAAAAAACCTAGGCTAAGGCTCAAATTTTCGATTCAATAAATTTAGTCTAAGATTGCAAAAACCTAGGCTCGAATTTTGTTAAAAAAAAAAGGCCACTAAATTTTTCACATAAAATTTATAGTTAAATGTTAGAATCATTTGAAGACGTTCAGTAAAAAGTGCTGCATTTGGAACACTAAGAAGGCAAGAGTGGGTAAGTTACAATTACCTCCCTAGACGTTTATGAAAAATACAAGGTGCCCCGAGCTTTCAGACAGCTACACCGACCTCCCTTGGATTTTCTTGGCACATAACGCTTAGGGTGTGTTTGGTTGAATGTAATGAATTATACATAGTGCCCCATGCTTTTAGATAACTCCACCGACCTCTATCGAATTTTTTAGGCGTATAACACTTAGGTTGTGTTTTTTGGATGAAATGAATTATGAAAGAAATGGAATGGAGATAAAAATGGAATGACGTAGGAATATATGTTCTCATTCCAACATGGGATTGAACATAGGAACCCACTCAACTAATGGAATTATCATTTTGATACATTAGTTTGTATACTAGAATGATATATGCAATAGAATAAGATTATATTAAATTGATCAAAATGCCCTCATTCATAATTTTTCTCTTACAAAATGATAAATTATATTTTAAACAAAAGTTTAATTGCTTTTAGACTATCCAAAAAGACCAAAATACCCATAAAAATCAACCCAATCATTAAAATATACTTCAATGCAAGAAAAAAATCCAACATTTCTATATTACAAAGTCACAAAAAATCTATTCAATCATTAATCCTCTTCACCTTTCAACATGCCTACACTGTTTGTTTCCAAGTTTCTCAAACAAAGAAACAACCTTCATTTTTTTCAATTTTCAACAGTAACTTTCCCTTGAAAAGAACTCAAATTTCAATAACATTGGGAGCATGGAATATCCAAAGTAACAGTTCTAGCATTTCAAGTTGAACACCCTAAATAAAAATAAATTAGAAGTAACAATAAAGCATGCCAAAAGCTAGGTAGCAGTAGAAAGTGAACACATTAGATGAATACACCAAAGGAGTGCACGTCACAAATCTCCTCTAAGCAAAGCCTTCACGAAATCTTCTTTCTCCTCGTCTTTTAAAGTGAAGAAGCAGGCAGTTATCTCGTGATCACATGCAATAGCAAGCAAGGCTCCATGGCGCTCAATCCTCGACAGGTTTGAAAGCTTCTCAAGTTCCTCATTGATTTTGTCCCTTTTCACTGCTATGTCCGAATCAACACCTAGAACTCGACTAAACTTGTTAGTTGCTTCTTCAATCTTGGAACCAATGACCATTTCCACTTCACGACAAGCATCCAAGCTATCATTACTACTCTTCCTCTTCTTCCCACTATGGCTATTCCCTTCGTCATTGGTGGATGCATTAGAAATGGAATGTTCTGCTTCTTCAACACCAAGACCCAAATTTTGTGTATCAACGTTCTCCTTATTCCTATTAAGCTCCTCCAATACATCTTCAGTGATAACATCTTTTCCAATTGCACGATCTTTCCCAAAGACGGTGCAAAGCATGTCATAGTGTGGGAAACTTCTATTCCTCCATTGACCTGCATCTTTGTGGCTCTACGACAACAATATATAAATAATATTTAAACAATACATAAATAATATTTTAGACAATATTAATGCAATATTTAAGCTGGAGTATATAAACAACCCAAGTAGAATGTAAAATATAATTCCCCATAACTTGTGAGAGAGGGAGTGAGGGGGATACCTTCACATAACCATCCCAAATGACCACCATATTTATGTTTGGATTCCATCCAAACCCACTACACCCCACTCCATTAAGCATATCGTAAACAACATTATGGTTCCTCTTCAAGGTCTTGATCCTGAATTCTATATGTGGCTTAGCCTTAATTCCATGTCCCAGTAACTTATCATTCAAGATGTCTTCAACCATCGTGAGATTGACTGCCTTGAATCCATTGTGAGTCTTTTTCCCTTACACCAAGTCAAATAAAGCATAAACCAATTGTGTATCCTCTTCATCATTCCATTTTTTTTTGTTCTTTCCTGGTCCCTTTTGATCAACATCCATACCTAATAATATGAGAAGATTAGATACAAATTACCATATTTAACAGTGAATGAAATACTACTAAGCATTTATTATTTTTAACTCTACATTTATATTAGGGGAAGTTAGGGGAGGTGTTTTATAGAATTGTATAGAGCTAGAGTGGTTTCATGATTTCTTAATGATATTAACACAGCAAAATGCACCGGTCTCATACTGCATACAAATTTTAACTTTACGTAGAAGTTAATCTAGAACAACTTGGTTGTAATACATTACAGGGGGGAAACTAACATTTTTTTCCAAGATAACAAAAACTTGGATAAGTTTGAGAATAAACTTCAAAAAAATGAGGACACATGCACAGACAAGCCTAAACACATAAAAGTGCACATCATCACCACCTATCTACATGCATGAATTCATATAAAAATTCCATGCACTCTTTAAATTGAAAAAGATTACAGTACCTCCTGAAGTGCCACTAAAGCTTCAGCTTTCCACCTAGTGTTAAATATAATTCCACCATACTACCAAGAGCAGGCTTTCTGCAAGGTATGGGTCTACTAGGATTTGTCACTTGTTTGAACTCCTGAACCAGCAACAGAAAGAGTTACAGCTTGTTTGCGGCACTTTTCAGCACCAATTTTATAGCATATCCAAGTTTTTTGGGAAAGGACTCATTCTAAAGATTTTTTCAAATTCTAGAAAACAATTTTGGCTAAAAAGTGAATAAGCCGTGAAAACGATGAACATATTTTTCTTAACGGAATCAGTTTTACAGAAAAAAAAATTGCAACCAAACAAAAGCAAGACTTGGTTTTCCTGCTACACATACCTATTTTCCTTTCCTCAAGGACAGGAAATGGCAGAGAAGATAAATATTCACCCTGTGACTTCACAAACCACAACCAACCACTAATGATTCAACCAACCAACCACTAGATGACAATTTCAATCATTTCCAGCACCTCTAATTTAGTTAACAGACAGGGATCGCAGTCAAATGAGAATTCATACATGAGATTAAAGACTATGATTAAATGAGAATTCATACATGAGATTCACAGTCAAATGAGAATTCACACATGAGATTCAAGTACATTGTAAAAAAGATAGTAAACTGAAAATTATCTACTTCTTTTCAGAATTCATGCATAGTTTTAGCCAATTGTTCTCTAAATGAGGTCCAGGCTACTGATTTCTCAACAGTGGAAATCGTATTTATATCTTCTCCATCTTCCGCATCTTCCACATCCTCTTGTAGTTCTATATATTCAAAAGGGTCTTCTATTAAATCATTTCTTATATAGTTATGAAGTAAACAACAAGCTCAAATGATTAGATTCTGAATTTTGATGGGGTAATAATAAGGACTCCTCAAAATTGGCCATCGCTTTTTCAATATCCCGACGGCTCTTCCTATCACATTTCAAGCATGTGAATGCTTCATATTAAAAAACTCTAAATGATTTGCAGGTTCATTTCCATCTTTCCACTCATTGAGATGGTACCCTTGACCTTTACATGGTGCAAGAAATCCTTCACCATTTGTATACCCGGCATCAACCAAATAGTAGGTACCTTAAACAAAGTTAACATTTTTTGTTACGTTAGTGATCTATGATCTATTAAAACAAATGAGAGACATGATTATTTATTTTGTTATATCACGATGTCTTACCACACGGAACAACTAGACCATGCTTTCTACTAACTGCATCCCGTAAGACCTGACCATCCGCTGCTGATACCTCTCATCCAGGCAACACATAAGTGAATTGAAGGTCAGGGGTCCATGCTGCTAAGATATTTGTTGCAATTTGACTTTTTCTGGTTCAATACCTAGGCCTATCAATAGCCGGCACATTGACTTCTATGTATGTTCCATCTAAAGCTCGTAGACATCCCTTCAAAACATCACAACCCATCATAATATAATTCAACACAAATGAAATAATTAATTAGTCAAACTCACAAATTCCATATATCATTTACCTTAACCCACTTCCATTTCTCATCAGTCGAGTTCTCTGGTATTGGATTGGGTTTCTTAAACAACTGTCCTTGCAGCCTAATCACTGCAATCAAAACCTTCTTGAAATGCCTACTAATTGACTCACCTGACCAATGGCAATCATTTTGAATAGACCCATTTTTAATGTGATAAGCAAGGACATGTAAAAACATTGCAACCTGCTCATCTTCTAACATGCGCATTGTTGGCTCTAGCTCCCAATCGTGCTAAGTAAGTCACGCAACTTCACAATGGCCGCCTAGTCCTTATAAAATCATTCAAACAACTGTGATCACTTTTATACACCCAGTTTTGAATCACTTCTCTGTGATTATAAAAATTTAGTTGATACCTAGATTTAAGCCTAGGCGTGCATTGTCTCTCAATAAACCTATATGCCAATTGCAAGAACAACCCAAGTAGATGTAGAATATCCAACCACCAATGCATAGCCATTGCCAACTTCATCCTTTTCAATTTTTTTGGGATAAACTAGGATGTGCCATACCTGATAGTAATGCCACTGAATGAAGCTGCATGTGACATAAAAAGGACTTAGCAAACACCAAGAAATAGGCATTGTGTGATTAAAAAGAGTTCCTTTAATTCATTGTTTTCAAATCTTAAAAATTAGCTTGTAATTTGATCACTTCAAGAGTAATCTAAAATCACTTCAAGAACAACAACACTTAATAAATAAAGATGCAAATTTATCTCTAACAACTGTAAACTGAATTCAGTAAACACAAGCAATAGACGTGATTATCAAGACAGCCACACCAGGAGTAAAGATCTAATCTGACTCTTAAAATATATCAAGGATATACTCATATCTAAAGTATGCCTTGGATTAAGCAAATGTGAAGAGTCTAAGTTTAGTCAATCATACTACTGCAAATTCTTTGCACTGCAACTAGTGAATCTAAACCAAGCAAAAAGATCAGAATTAGTATGCATCTGTCATCAATAGTTGGGCATTTGGTCTAATAGTATGATTCTCGCTTTGGGTGCAAGAAATCCCGAGTTCGATTCGTGGAATGCCCCATTTTTTTTCCCAATGTGAAATGCCCACTTAAATGTCAGAAAATTCAATGACCTTTATGATTTTAAATTCTGTGATTCAGTTTTAAAACTTAAACATTGGGTTGATATTGGCTCCTAATAAGTGCTAACAAGAACCG
>BRYE01000022.1:19324899-19327399 GCA_030159115.1 Actinidia arguta var. hypoleuca
TAATTTTTTTTTTAATATCATATCTTGATTATTTATTACAAAAAATTATTGTTTTTGATCAATTTTTTTTTATCAATTTTTTATTTTTTTTGGATAAATAATTTTTTTATTATATATTTATAATCTTTTATTTATTTCTTAGTTTTAGATTTTGAGAGTCTTTATTTATAAAAAAATTTAAAAAGTATACAAATATGGATCAAAATATATATACAATTTTGATTTTGATCCATATTTTTATACTTTTTAAAATTTTTATAAATAATGACTCCCAAAATTTATAACTAAAAAATAAATAAAAGATTACAAGCATATAATAAAAAAATTATTTATGCAAAAAAATAATAAATAAATAAAAATTAATAAAAAAAATTGATTAAAAAAAAATAATGAAAAAAAGGAAACAAAATTATATAAAACGAAAATAAAAGAAAAAAAGAATAAAAGGATTGAATGGAAAACTTTTTACAAAAAGAAAAAAGATTATTTTACAAAAAACAGAAGAAAAGAGAGAGAGAGAGAGAGAGAGAGAGAGAGAGAGAGAGAGAGGTGGGGGTTAATTTGGTAATTGAAAAAAACTGATTAAAAAAAGAAAAAAAATAATGAAAAAAAAGGAAACAAAATTATATAAAACAAAAATAAAAGAAAAAAAGAATAAAAGGATTGAATGGAAAACTTTTTACAAAAAGGAAAAAGATTATTTATCCAAAAAAAATATTAAAAAATTGATTAAAAACAATAATAATGAAAAAAAGAAAAAAAAATTTAAAAAAATTACAAAAAACAGAAGAAAAAAGAGAGAGAGAGAGAGGAAGAGAGAGAGAGAGGTGGGGGTTAATTTGGTAATTGAACAAGTGGAGCCCAGGAGAGTAAGTGTCAGGGGAGGTGGGATTAATAGTTCTCTAAGGCAAGATTCTATTGGTCAATAGTCAAACTATATGCTTGCTTGCGATGCACCTGCGCGCACCAGATCAAATCCCTAGATACGCGCCTATATTTTACCCAACAAACTTCCATATTTACTCTCACGCAGTTTCTCTCTTTTTCCCTTTTTTCTTGGAGTGATAATTTTTACTCATTCTTTTCTTTAATTACACTTATTTTTTTGTCTAAATTAGGCCATTAATGAATCGAATCCGATCCGAAAAAAATCAAATCAATTAATAAAAATTTGATCCGAAAATCCATATAATATGAATCTGGATGATCTATATTTCTTGGGCTTGATTCGAATATCCGAGAAACATTTATTATTTCTTTCTCTCATTTATAAAAATCCATACTTCTTTGTATTATTTTTCAATAAAAGAAACAAAAACGAATTGGGTTTGATTTTCAGAATACCCATTTATGTCATATTCGGATTCTAACTAAAACAAACAAATTTGCCATGTTAGGATTCGGATTTTCACGGATGTGATCCGAATCCGATTGATTAGCAGGCCTAACCTAGATATCCTTCTAATTGAACCAAATTAAATTTAGAAAGTAGAAATGCAAGGGTACATGGGTAATTTTACATAATAAATACAGAAAAAAAGTAATATTAAAGAAAAGGAGAATGTGAAAATTACTAAATTTTTTTTTAACATATAAGTTTTTTTATATCATTTTCCCCCTTTTTCCTTTAAAATCAAATAAGAAAAAAATAATTTTCTTCTTATTTTTTACAACACTAAACAAAGAGAGTCTTTGAACTTAATTTTTCTTTCTTCCGACATGTTCCAAACAAAGCCTAAGCCGCTAAAGAGAGAATAGACAGACATGTGGGGGCTGACACACAGAGAGAGAGAGAGAGAGAGAGAGGGGCCCATGAGAGAAAACAGAGGAAAGGTCATATAAGGGCATTTTCGTCCAAAATGTGATAAAGTAATGGTTACTATTATCATCCCGTAATGTTGTCGAATGTCTCTGGAGCTACTAAACTAGAGAAACCAGAGGCAGTCAATACGCAAAAAATACTATTGTCAATCACACTTGTGGAAGAGCAAAGATGTAATAGCAACCCGTCCCACATCGAAAGTCTACATGGGTGATCCTGGCTATATAAAGAACCATGTGAACTAATACTAATAACTTGGTCTTAAGCATTTTGAGTTTTGAGTCATGCTGTTAGACTCCAAGAAGTTACTAGGCTAGTGGTCTGCTTGGGTCCTACTTGGTTAGGGACATTAATAACCTTGCTCATAATCCTGGGTTTGAGTCCAAGCCCCTCCCATTCACCTTAGTTGTTGGTTGCTATCTATGAACTTCTTGCATGTAAAAAAGCATAAATAAATAAATAAATAAATAAATAAATAAATAAAATCAAGGTTATGGAAGCTAACTGAATCTCAAAATTCAAATTTCAAAACCAGCCTCGTAAGCCAAGTGGTCTCAGGGCTGGTTCCTCCACTATAATTTCAAGGGTTTGAGTCGTCGTCGTTGTCTTCCATAATACCTCTTTCCCCAAACAACAAAACATAATTTTTTTGAAAAAAAATCAATAATTTATAAAAAT
>BRYE01000022.1:19437399-19439899 GCA_030159115.1 Actinidia arguta var. hypoleuca
ATAGAGCCATGTGATATTTAAACCTCGACTTTCGGATGTAAATCTCTTAGTTATGGCCAAACTCTCACTTGATCAACCCATAATTGATTCCCCACAAAAATACCAATTCACTTCATCCTTCTTGTTAGTTGAATAAGAGGTTTATGGGGAAAAAAGGCATGGAGTATGTTGAAGATTATGTTTGGTGAAATGCTCTTGGTGTTCTACTAATTTAATTCAATGAGATTTAGAATCTCACATAAGTCTCAAAGAGTAATGAAGAGGATAATATTGAATAAGCACGAAATTAATGAACTTGAACATTATTAATTAGATGATCAACTATGACGGAATTTGAATAGATCATGAACTTGAATACGAGTTTGCTTTTGCCAAAAGATTTCATTACGAAGACGAATGATTTGTGAGTTTAAAAAAGAGGTGGGGGGTTATAGAAACCTTATGAACCACTCTCTTTGCGTAGGGTTCTTGTATTATTTTTCGGTCTAAATATATTTGACCTAACAAGTTGTTTGGTTCTTGAGCCAGTCAGAACCAACGAGAGAATTAACATCCATATACATATTTTAAATAATATATTTTTTCGGGGATGTAGAGTTCACTTATCAATTATTTCCCTTTCTTTCTCATTATCTATGTTATCGATATTGTTATTACGGAATTAAGGACATGAAAATTCTATTTTATTTTATAATGAACACTTATAATTACTTGACCAACCCGAGTTTATTTGGATTGAGTTGGTTCGCTTCCAAATTAGAGATTTTATTTATTTCTTCCTCTAAAAATTTAAAACCAACAACGCTAAATAGCCAATAAGTTTGGCTAGTGCTAACCCGAAACAACTTGACTCGTGCTCACTAGTACTCGTCCCTAGTTTAAACCGCTCCTTCGACGAAAGAACTATATTCTTGCTTGAGGCCAAAGCAATTAATTTGAAGACTTGCTTCCAAAAAAGGCAAAAGAGAACAGAAAAAGAAGAAAACTCTCTTTATCGCTTTCTAATGAAAATTCCTTCCACATTTTTGGAAAGTTAAACTTTAGCGAATTAGGTTGGGAAATAGGTTGCAACAAATGTAGAACTGATCAAATTTTGCATGTAGGCCAGTTTTAACAATGCTACGGCTGGCCTTTTCTCCAACTTTAAAATTTATTTTATACCTATAAAATTGTGATAACATGAGATCATGCACTAGAGACTATATTGTGAGGGCTAATGAGGTTCATTTGGCTTCTGCTGTTAATCCTAGGCCTCCTCTTCTTAGCTTCTGGTAAAACTCTCTCTCTCTCTCTCTCTCTCTCCCCCATGAATGTTGGTGTGTTTGTATAGGTGTATTAATTTGTTTTATGGTTTTCATTATGATTATTAGATCCATTAGTACAATATCATCTAACTTCATTATATTACTTTTAACTAAATTCTTTTAAATTACTTTAATATATTCATGCCAAATTTGATTGGTTCATCTAGGTTTTGTTTTCACTTGATGAATATGTTTATTAATTGTCAACTTCAAAAAAAAAAAAAATATTAATCAATGTACAACAAAGTTGGTTTTGGAGGGTTTTGGTAAGATTCTCATTTTAGAAACTTCGGAAAATGATTTGTTTTAAGTTGATTTATCCATTTTGATGATGGAATGAGTCAATATTTATTGCTTTTCAAGTACCAATAAGCCTATTTGAGCTAGTTTTAATGGTTTAAACTAATTAGGAAACTGATAGCATTAACGAGAAATAAAAAAATAGAAAGAGAAAACAAAATTGATGGTTTAATTTAGGTTTCCTTTGTGACTTCTTCGACTTATTTTGTTTTTAGTGATTTTTTAAAAATAATTTCATATTTTACTTCTTGACCAATAAAAAAAATTGCTAAAAAGTAACAGGGTACGAAAATGAGGTAAAAAAAAGTCCAAATTAATTAAGACCAACTTAGAATTAGTAAGCAAATGATTTTTGGAGAATATATCCCATTAGAGTTTTAGAAAGTTTATAAGAAGATCAAATGATGATTTCTACTATATATACAGAGTTGATTTTTCTACATGTAAAAGAACGTCTAATCTCTCTCTCTCTCTCTCTCTTTCCAATTTGCAGAAGCGACAATGTTGGAAAGTGAAGCAAAACGTTGCTACTACATCAACCACCACTACAAAGGTCTATGCTTATTTGGGTATTTCTGCAACAAATTTTGTGGGCCAAGAGGTTTTGAAGGAGGCCTTTGCACTCATTTTGACTGTGTCTGCTTCAAGGATTGCCCTCTTTATGACCCACAAAATCCACCTCCCCCTCCCCCCCGTGATGTAGACTAGTTTTACAAGTGAATATAAATTAGATTTATATATATGAAATAAATGAGTCTTATCTTGGATCAATGTTTTAGTTCTTTGTTGTTTGATGTCCAATTTTCATTGTAAATTTTAATGATATTTTTGTTTTTATACTCTTTTACGATAAAAAAAGTATCGCAATGCAGAACTACTTAAAGACGTTCTTGCTG
>BRYE01000022.1:19457399-19459899 GCA_030159115.1 Actinidia arguta var. hypoleuca
CATCAGTTATTTGCCTTAGAATTTGTCTCCTCTCTTCCCATTTTTATATAGGGCTTTGTTTAATTTATAGACAACACAAATCAGTTCCAAAACACATAGCATAATTTTGGACATGTCACATGTCCTAGCAGTTAATACCCCCAACTGCCAAGGGAAAAAAATTGTCTTAACACAAGCCTGACACATGCATGCAACCTGTAACTACTTGTAGCCCATTTGGAAAAGTGTCCATAGACACAATTTTCCTCTCTGCTATGTATCCAATTATACCCAGACACCATTCCAACAACTACTGTTATCTGCAGAATCAAACTACCGACAACTGCTTAGCAAAATTGCCTCTGGCTGCTTGTTTGTATGCTGCCTAACCCTTGCTAATGCTAGCCTTGGGTTTGCACGAAGCCACCCACGAATTGATTCATCCCCATAAATCTTTGCCTTCTTGACAGTCCAACAACACACTGATGCTAGTCCATGTTCACAGCTCACACTGTCCCACATTCAGACACATCTCCATTTGTGCCCTGCATCTGCCCATAGCATCACTGTCTTGAACATTGTCATCCTGTCAAAGCATGTCTCCCTCATGCATTTGCCATCAAGGGTAGTGCGGGTGCAAAATGTCACCACACACCAACCTATATGCCCTTGTTGAGAGAATTAGAGTTTTAACATTTATCAACCATGGAAGTGGATGAACAAAATCAGATAATGTTGTCTTTTTTATTTTGTTTTCTTTACTAGTGTTGTTTCTTTTTTGGTTATCAACGATGGGCGGTTATAACATTTATTAGGGTGGCATGAATGCCACTCCATAAAAATGATTCGTGGCATTCGTCCCACCCCATTTATGAAGTGTTACTTAAATATATGTGGCCCCATATCTTATCGGCGATTTTTAATCCTTTCAAAATGGCAGCAACATACCTTTTTTTGTGATTTCTTTCTATCAAAGAATCATACAAACGGTTGATTCCCAAATGTTATCTTTTATTTTAAATGGCAAATAACAATTTCACAAGGTATATAAATTTGAAAAGGTATATAAATTCAAAATGAATACAAAATGAAAAGAAAAGAGGATACTCACTCTTACTGCCACTCTACAGAACCGTACATGAGATTTTCACCTCATACGGCTCCTCGTTCAATTCTTTCGAAGTCATTGGATCCTTTTCCTGAACAAATTCTATTGCTTTAAATTGTCTTTTGTCTCTTTTAATTTTTGAAAGAAGAAAAGAAGCGGTGATGGTGTGGTAGCGGTAGGGGAACGGTGGTCTAGTGCCTAATGCGGTGGCGCCGGTGCTCGTTTAATGATGGTGGTCGCTGTGGCAGAAACAATGTGCAAAGGGATGGTGGTTGTCATGGTGGTAGTGGTTATGAAGGGGTGGTTGTTGTTGCAGTATTTGGCAGTGGAATGGTTTTGGTGGTGGTTGTAGTGTAGTGGTGAGGGGTGTGTGGTGTAGTTAGTGTGGCGGCAATGACAATGGAGGGGTGTCGTGGTGATGATGGATCATACCGATGCACATAAATGCTATACATGAGCATTTACAATTGAGTCATTAATTAAGTAATAGCATTTATGAATAAGGGAATAGTTGTGAAAGTTTATTCACGATTTAACAGCAGTTCAAGGAAAATAAAATTGGTATGAACCAAAATTGACCGGTTAAAATTGCACGCGTGTTGTGTATTTGTATATGCAACAAGAGCAATTTCATTTAGATATTTTAAAAGTTAACTATTCTAATTACTAACCCAACCCAACTGAAAGAGATTTTGTTTAAAATGGGTCACAATTCACAATGCTAGAATTTTTGAGTCATTATTTGATCCGGGTGAGAAAGGCCAACCTGGTGAAATCACATCAAGTCGAACTAGCTCGATACATAGTTGTTTGGTGCGATTAATTGAAATCTCGGTTAGGGGTTGGCCAAGTGGTTGAGGTATGATCTTCGGATGCGAATTTTATTACTGCAAAATGTATCTTCTTGTTCTACTTTACCCTTCGAACAATTGGCTAAAACAAAATTTGAAATCTTGGTTTGTGTTTGGTGTATAAATATAAAAAAAAACTATCGATTCGGTAGACAAATCCATCTAAAATGGGCCAAATTGAATCTTTACATTCTACTTGCTTTTTGCTATTTTTTAAGAGGTACTTAAGCTTTTGTGGTATGAAAAATAGTTATAAAATAAATTTAATTCAGATTTACTAAATACATTTATTTCAAATTGTTGAATTGAGTTATCAAATAACTCCTTATTTAACGACCTTTTTACACTTGTATTTGGGAGGTTATGGTTTGAATATTCGCCAAAAGGCAACAATTGATCATGTTTTTCTTTTTCCATTATAGAGTTTTATGTAATTAGTTATTTATCTGTATTTATAATGGGAGTCACCTTCTCATAATATATTGTGAGTTAATATCCTAGACCATCTCACTTAGTCAATTGGGGTACAACTTTCTGGGTATAACTTGGAACAATTCCTAAC
>BRYE01000022.1:19594899-19597399 GCA_030159115.1 Actinidia arguta var. hypoleuca
GCTAGTTTCTCTAAAGTTATGGACTATTATTCCCTTTTACACACTAATAATTTTTATCTTAAAAAAATATTGTATATATGAACAAGATTCATTTTGGTGTGATTGGTATGACATTAACTGGTATACCTCATTTTCTGAGTAACTAGCATTAATGTTATATTTTTTAATTTAGAATTCTTGAACATCTCTAATGGTTAGATATGTATATGGATAGTTATTGCTATAGTTACTTTATGGCAAGACTTGTCAAAAAATTCTTTCTTAGAGCATCTCTATCAGTGAACTATAAGTTTTGCTAAAGTCAAATTATAACAATTTAATACAAAAAAAAACTTTGCTTCAGTGGTCAGCCAAAATGGCTTCTAAAAAATGGCGTTGCCAAATTTAGCACTAAGTTTGAGAATGTCATTTGTGTCCATTCAGCATTCCACTAACTTTTTAGATCAAATGGTTTGGATGTGAGATATTGAACGACAAGAAATAAAAGAAAATTGTAATTTTACTAAAATGACACTACACCAATACAACAACATTGCAATTTTTTTACATTTTGATATTATAGTAGCTAAAAAATGACTTTGGTTTTGTCAAAATGGTTTCAACTATTAGACTTGCTCTTAGTTAGGCAAAACCTTTGTAAAATTATAACTACATTTGTTGTTGAATCCCTTGAACCATACATCTCTACGAGAGTTTGAACCACACAAATACACATTTCACACGTTTCACAAATACACAAATGGCCTAGTGTGTGGTTCACCACATAATCCCCCCCCCCAAAAAAAAAAAAAAAAAAAAAAATTGAATATATGATATTTTACACATTCCAATAACTTTTACATATTTGACACATCTATATATTGTGCGAAGTATTTTTTTTTGGGAAAGTGTAATTTAACCTTTTTTGGTCATGGGTTCTTTGCAAAATTCGAAGTGCTTATAGAAGAGTAATTCATTTTGCAGGTGCTATTTGTTCACAAGTACAGTGGCCCAATGTTTCTTGACATTGCAATGATTATCTCTGTCAACTACTTCGTCACCACAGCAAACTTCATCCATGCCCAATACTTAACCTTAGGGCTCCAAAAGCCTTCATTTGATCTAAAACATGTTGGAATTGTGGTGTTTCTAATGGGGCAAATTGGTTTTTTCTACCACCATTACCTCCTCTCAAAGCTGAAAAATCAGGGTGACAAAGAGTTCAAGATTCCAAAAGGGGGTTTATTTAATTGGTGACATGCCCTCAATACCTTTTTGAGATTTTAGGGTTTGTTAAGGTGACTTGCATTGCGCTCACATTTTATGCATTGTCCTTCACTCTTGAAACAGCTGTGCTCTTGATGGGGAGGATTATGCTACTAGGAAATGGTACCTTTCCAAATTTGAAGACTTTCCTAAGGATGTCAAGGATCTCATTCCATTTGTATTCTAAAGGTGTGATCTGCACACATACACAATCTTGGTGTAAGTGTTGAAATTAGGGTTAGGGTTTCCACCGTCTCCTCCTTCCCTCTCAATCAAGCTCAGATCTAGTGTTTTCGAAACTCTCTTCACTGTTGCGTCGCCGACTCCATCAAATCACTGGGAACTTCATATGCCGTAGCTGTTTCTGCAAAAACACTATCACCGACGAGATCGCAAATCCGTGTTCACCATGCAGCACCAAGAATGGCGTCATAATCGATCCATCGAGGGAGTGTGTCATGGTTCAAAGAGTTTGCAGAGAATGAAGGGTAAGTGTGCGGGGACTGAAACAAACGAAATTGTTAGCGGCAATGCTGGTGCCGGATTGACGTGCTGGTGGTCGGAAGGGTGAGTGCAACAAAATCTGTTTCGTTCAGACTTCAAATCAATTTTATAGAATGAATTTATTTTTGGCAACAAAAAATATTCTTTTTCCATACATTATTTGTTTTTTACCGAAAAAGATTTCTTATTTTAGCGAAAATGTTTTTTGAGAATTTGAAGATATCTTTTTGATATTTTCTATAAAATATGTTTTTTTTTATGAAATTCCCAAAACAAGTTTCCAAAACCATGAATCCAACAATTTTTTTTGTAAATTATTCTATAAAGTTGATTCTGAAAACTAAATCAAACATATTTGAGTTCTAAAATTATGAATTTTTTCCTTGTGTAATTTTGAAAGGTAAATTATAATAATAAAATATATTAAACTTTTTTGGGGTTAGAGAGAATTTTTCTAGTTGTAAATAGAATTATCCTACTCTTTTTGGTTATCCACTTTTTGCCTTTTGTTTTTTCACTTTGAATTTTTTTTTATAATGGTCATATCATTGTCGATTGAACAAGTTGGGTTTCTAAAAGGATAAACAAATTTGGTCGGAGCGAGTATTATTTTAAATTTTTTGCTGAACTGATATAATTTATGATCAAAAAAAATAAGATTTTCTATTTTATTTGGTACTATATCGATATATAACTGGCATGCATAAAAAAATATCATGTAAAATATCGGTATATACATATTGTTTGAAGG
>BRYE01000022.1:19637399-19639899 GCA_030159115.1 Actinidia arguta var. hypoleuca
ATTATATTTATTTGTGATTAATTGAAATAGTAAACTTTACGTGTAGCTGTTTAAGTAGTCTCGTTAGGCAGGTGAATAAATTTATTTCTATAGGATATAATAAATTGGATTGCTAAGATCTGGTTTGACAATGTGTTTCTTTTTGTTTTTCAAAGCAAATTGGCAAATTGGCTAGCGGCTTTTGTAAGTGACTTTTAAAATGCATTGTTTGAAAACAAAATAGAAAAAAGAAAAAAGCACGGTGCTTTTTTTTAGATATTTTAGTTGTTTTAAGTTTTTTGTCTTTACTAAAAAAGATTTACTGTTTGATAAAAAAAAATTATATTTTTCCGGTTCCTCTTAACGAGATTATTGAGTAAAAAATATGAATATGAAAATATAAAAAATTTATTCAAATCTTTTAAATAAATCCATCAACTAATTTATCGAGTAAAAATATTTTTATTGTCTTTAGTGAATTTTCTTTTAAGATGAAAATTTTAACATTTTTAAATTCCTCTTATCAAAGATAAAATAGAAAGTATTAAAATTTTAATCAAACAGTTAAAAAATTCACTAAAAAAAAAAAAACTCAAAACCAAATCAATTAAAAAATCTCAAAAAACACTAACCCAAACAAGGCCAAAGGGTTTTTTTATTTTTAGTTTTACTTTTAAGGTATTTCCAAATAATTTCTTTCTTTTTGCTTAAAAAAAGAAAAAAAAGACATCTCCTTTACTTATTAAAATAGAATGTTGCCAAACAAGCCTTTAGTTTGATATTGCCAGGCTGGAATCGACATTACGCGTTTTTGTGACTTTGTGAGTCTCGCTTTCCATAACCGAAGTTGGTAGTGCTTTGGGCTATCGACTTTTGAACATGTCAAATTCCAAAGGAGTGGGCCTCTCTCTGGTCCTTAATATGGGCCCACCCCACCCCTTGTGGGCCTTACCCGATCTATCTGTAAAGCTCATCCATGGAAAAATAAGCTTCAATTGCATTTTTTTATTTTTATTAAGATGAATTTATCTAAATATCATTCTATATGTAATAACATTTGAGTAAAAGTGGGTATTTGAGTAAACTCACCTTAATAAAGACAAAAAAATATAAGGTGATTATATTTGGACCCGGTTCATTATAGTCCCATTTTTTAATTTTGACAAATTTCACTGATCTCCCTTAAAGTTTTTGACAATTACAGCTTCCTTATTTGTTTTTTTTAAAATAGCACTAATCTCACTTACTTTTGAAACTGTTATCAAGATTTCATCCGAAAATAAATTCTTATAAAAAATGGCAAGATTGCCCTTATTTGTAATGAATTTGAATTAAAAAAATATTTTAAGTAATTTTTGATTAGGAGTACTTAAAAAGTAAACAATTTAGATTTTATTTTTATAAAAAAATAATTATTGATAAAAAATAAAAAAAAAATAGAGTAGTTTATAAATAATTGGTAAATTAAAAAAAATGGAATGTTTGTTCATTTTAATTGGTGTATTAAGAAAAAAAAACTTAAATACTTAAATTTAAAGACAATTTTGTCATTTTTGTCAAAATTAACTTCAGTCTTAGAGTATCTTGATAATAGTTTCAAAACTAAAATATGTTAATGTCATTTCAAAAACTATAGAAAAGTGGCTGTAATTGTCAAAAATCTCAAGGGATATCAATGAAATTCACTCATATTAAAAACTGGGTATGAAAAAAAATTCTTGGTTCCAAATAGAATCACTCAAATAACGTAAAATTGAATAAAAGAGAATAGTGAAAAAAATGTAATCTTAGTCATGTAATTTTCTTATGTTTGTCTTTAGAAATGAAGGGTATATTTTCAAATTTATATTTTGTCGGTTATTTTTATTAAGACAAATATGAGAAAATCATATATCATATTAATCTAATTTATTTATTTTTATTTATTTATTTATTTATTTATTTTATTTTTTATTTTTTTTTTGGGGGGGGGGGGGGGGGGGGTATATCCCCAAATTATTTATGAATATGAAATGATAAAATATACCCTCAATTTTTTTTATCATTTATTTAGCATGAAAAGTAGAAATTGTAAGAAAGACTATTTTTCTTGTACAAAGATGTTAACTGACTTACATTCGATTAATTTTTATAATTTGAACCGTTTATTTTATAGAGTTCGTTGAGCATACAATTTGGGCAAATTAAAAGTTGTTGATATCAGTAGCCACATAATAACAAACACACCCTTGAGTTGCCCTTGTGACACTCATTTCATCTCATTTTGTTTGTTTATTTTTTCAATTTAAAATGTTCTAAACTAGTTATCCATTTTGAAAAGTCAAAATATAAATTTTCTTAGGTTTTTTTCCAAATCTATCCCTTACAGAGGGATTCAATAATACTTTTGAACGTGAAGATAAATGGTTAATGTTGCAAAATTAATACTTTGAATTTGAATTTAAGTACATCCAATATGTATCCCCTTAAAAAATTACTGTTAAAATTTCTAAAATAACAAGCAAAATGAAACAAATAGAGT
>BRYE01000022.1:19704899-19707399 GCA_030159115.1 Actinidia arguta var. hypoleuca
TCATCGCAAATATGCATGGCAGGATATGAATCACTTTGGTTTGGGTAAATTTTACTAACCTCGCATGAGGTTTGTAAAATTATAAAAAAAAAATTATTCTAATTTTGAAAATAATACATAGAATCTCTCTTATGTTAAAGTGAGGCCAAACGACCTTAATATATAAAGGGTAAATTTCATTAACTTCTCTTGAAGTTTGATCAAATTGCACGGACCTCTTTAAATCTAAACTCATATTAGTTTCAAAAAGATGGTTGTATGTGTTATTTTACAAACTATAGGGGAGATTCGTGCAATTTGATCAAATCTCAAGAGAGATTGGTAAAATTTACCCTTTGTGTATCAACGCCGTTTGACTTCACTTTGACAGAAGGAAAAACATGTATATTATTTTTAAAGTAGATATAATTTTATAAACTACAGGAAATGTTCATGAAATTTTGTCAAACCTCAGGGGGAGGTTAATGAAATTTACCCCTTTGATTTCATACTTGTCCCTGTAGTTTTATCCATTCTATGATTTTGGTCCTTATATTTTTAAATCCCGTGATTTTAACCGTATAGTTTGATTTTCTCATCAAATCAGTTCAATTGATAACGGAAGTTAGATTTTTGGAGGGATTTTTAGCACATAACAAACATGTGATCTCCTTTTATGGAAATTTACAATGGGAACTAATTGAGAATGGGAGAAAAATGTTAATTTTGTCCCGAAAATGATGGTACATGTCACACAAGTGTGAAAATCCACCCAAAAACCTAACTTACATTACCAATTAGACTGATTTGGCTACAAAATTAAACTACTTGGTTAAAATTACGGGATTTAAAAATGCAAGGATCCAAAATCGTGGATGAATAAAATTACAAGGACTATTTTTTCAGTTTATCCTCTATTCCAGGCATTGAACCCAAATGTACAGTATTGTTATTATATATTTCCAATAAAAAAAAAGTAGTATTTCTAATTTTTTGAGTCCTTTAACCGTATGAATAAAGCAGTGAAAGTGAAAGAATTACGGTAAGAGAATGTTGTAATCAATTGGGCCCTTGTTTATCAGTAGAAGGCCAGGTATTTTAGTCTTGTCACAGACAAGATCCTATTCCCCGAGATACGACGGCTTATTGTGTAGGCAAATATTGTCTTGACTATCAATATTCAACGACTTAGTTTTTTATATTAACAATATACTCAACAAATTTAAAGATAAACGGTTAATATCACTGAGGTGACCTGATTTGAATGTACACCAGGAAAACTCCATCTTCTAGTGGAGACGAGGGAGATCCATTCATTTAATTAGAGCCACTTGTGAGAGATTTTACCCTTTATATGTACGAACAATTTTGTTCACTACCACAAGTCATGACATCAATCAATTTGGTTGTTTTAATTCAGTTGGAACATAAAAAAAAAATTTATCACATGCCAAACGTTTTAATCGCAAATAATAGAGCAATAGCGAACTTTTATTTCTTAACCCTTGTCGTTATCCCTAGGACTTAAGCCCGGTAATTATTGGTATTTGCGGAATAGGGAAACCATGCATGTACCGGAATTAGTCGGGCCGACCTTGACTCTATCATCAGGAAAAAAAATCATGACATAAATATTATAGGAGAGGTGAGATTGAGTGAGATAATATAAAAAAATATAGCATGTACTATAATAATAGCTCAGTCTCATCACAATCAAACATGAAATAAGATAGTATACATTATCCTCTATAATATTCCTTATCCCATGGAATACATAATTTCCTTCTCTTATCTCAATGATAAGTTTTATTCTCTTTATCCTGTTCGACAAACAAACATGGCTATTATGGCTGAGGACTTGTTTGGATGAGAGGTTTTTTCTTAATTTTATGCTTATAACTTTTATATTGTGATTTACCATTTTGCCGCTTTTAAAACCTACTTTATCATCTTTTTAAAACTTCCTTTATCAAAACGAGCCCTATGACTATTGCTTATGTAAAACAGACAATTATTATGGCCTTGATTGTTCAATAACAAATGATTAATTGTGTTTAGACTAATTAGAAACTTTATGACTTTTACCTTTTTTGTGTTCACACTAAATGACTGAATATAGAAATGTGGTGATTAGGATAATGGCTTTTGGTTGGTTTGTTGCCTAACTACAAAAGCCCAATTCTATGACCAAACAATGGTTTCTTTATTCTCAATTTCATTTTAGAGATCATGTGAAATAACTCCTTAAATTGGTGTTTGTAACAAATTAGGTTGTGTTTGGGTTATGGATTTGTAAAAAATGTAATAAATTTAACTTCTTCACGTCATTAGCTTCTCACTCCATAAAACGATCAACATACTGATCAATGAGGAGGAGATAAAACGTTCTATTTAAGAACTTAAGGTTGCGTTTGGATTAAGTATTTGATACATAAAAAATGAAAAAATATGCACTCAAGCTAATCCCCTGACTAAAAATAGGGAAAAAATGTTGGAGTTGACAGATAATGTCCAAGGGTTC
>BRYE01000022.1:19712399-19724899 GCA_030159115.1 Actinidia arguta var. hypoleuca
GTGGTCTTTGTGTCTGGATGAACACCTTATCAATATCGCAATGAAGTAAATTATTCCACAACTCCTCATAAAAAATAAGTGTTTTCTAACTTATAAAGGATTTCAATGCCATAATCACAGATATCACAGGCCATTTATGTTGCTAGATTAGAAATCTTATTTAATACAAAGAACTCTTTCACTTTTTTCCTATTAAAGAGAGTAATGAGTTAACTTCTTTTAACTTCTTTCCATCCAAGTTCATGGGCAATTAATAAACTTTATTAAACTATCACTTTTAGTTACTAATGCGATTTTGTAAAAAAATATTCATGTGGTTAGAAGGTCTCAAGTTTGAGTTGATAAAACAACGTAAATATGTTATAGTAATCTAACTTCCTAACCAACTAACTCTATCTCGTGGTAAAAAAAAAGAGAGGCAACATTAATGTTATAAATTAGTGAGAAATAGCTTACAAAATGATTTTTGTCTAGGAAGCAGAGACATAGATACAGTATACAAGTATGATACAATATAATTACATTTGATCTAATTTTTTATTTTAAAAAAATAGTTCACTAAGGGAAAAAAAGATTTGTTTTCACTCGAAAATAAGCTAAATTCTTTGTTTTCAAATTTGATTAAAAGTTTTATATTTTTTTTAAATTCCTATCATAAAAATGAGTCAGAAAAGTCTAAATTTTGATTCAACGGTCAAAAAAATTCACCAAAAGCTAAAAAATCAAAACAACTGACTTAGACCTAGTTGATTCCAAACGGGTCTTAATTTGCCTCTTTCGGCTTCTCTCTCTCTCCACAAGCCCCACTAATAGGACCCAGAGCCTTGGGCCTTACTGTTGCCAAGTTACTTAGCCATCTTAGGCTTTGTGTTGCAGGCCGTGCCTAAGTAATTTGGGGCTATTGCAGGCTGGAGTAAAGGATATGGGTCTACCTCCCAATCTCGCTGAAGTGCCAAGTTACCTGGAAGATTGGGCTTGTCTTAAGGGCTCATCTTATTAGGCGGAGACCTGACAAAGGTCCAAGAAAGCTGGACCATGGCCATGGGCTAGATACCCAAAATGCTATTTTTTTGCTATGGTTGTTCACTTACCATTTTTGGCATAACCAACTTTCATAATTAATTTTACGTAGGTTAAATGTATGGTCTCTTATAAAACTGAAGCTCTCAAAAGGACTAACAAAATAGGATGGAAAAACTATGTAGCCGAATTTAAAAAATACAAATGAACCCACCAAATATCGTGTATATATATATACTCTTGTATTGTAAACTCTAGCCGACATAGATCAATAAGAAAGACTTTCGCTCTCGCTGCCGTGGACGTATCCGATTTTGGACAACCACGTAAATCTCTATGTTCTTTACTGTTTTCTCGTATTTTATATCGTGTGTATGTGGTTGCGCTAACAATCATCCATTATTTTACAAGAAACAAAAAAAATCGAATAAATTATTTGTCTATTTACTATTATCCCACCAATCTAATTTTTTTCGTGAATCATCTTCTCATCTAACTCTCACGGACCCCACAACCTTCACAATACAGTGTTATTCAAAACCCAAGTTGGATGGTCTCTTAAGTTGTGTTTGAAAAGGAAATAAAAATGCTAGAGGATGAAATTGAAGACTATTTTTAAAAACACCAAACACCTGGTGCAGTTTCAACCATACATTAGTTCTCTTCCTGAAGGTTTTTTTTATTTTACAATTCGTAGATGAGAAAGGAGTTGAAAATAGTGTCAAGTAGATCATGCCATTGGCTCATCACCTTGGAATGCCAACCAAGTGGAGTTGACTGGATTTGAACCTTATTTGTTGATCGAACCCTAAATGCTCAATATCCACCAAGCACCTACTAAAGGCTATCAACAAGTTCAAAGAAACACAAGCATATGTTAAACTAGAAGTACTTCAATTAATATATAAAATGCGTTATAATGTGTGATCAGAAAATGTCAACTTAGCATGTTGATAAAAGTAGCAATTGAGTGGAGCCGATTTGACACATTTTAGAGACAATGTCTGTTCAATTAATCCCTCTTTACGTGTTCTCAACGCGACATAATCATCCTTCTCATCGTAATTCGTTTGTTTCCGATGATATGTTACAACAAGGTTAACATATTAGCACCTATAAATAAGATTGCTCCTCTTTTCTTCCATGGATACATAATACTTGTTTTTTTCTTGGTTTTCCAAACTTATTAATAATATCACGGACCACAAAACAGTAAAATCTCCATGCCCACCCACTACTTCTCCAAACTCTAGCACACATTCTACTTTATAAATGCCAATGCAAAACAATTGGCAATGTGCATTCTAAATTTCGAAGCCTGGTTTAGCTGTTTATCCCTAGGAAGCAACATTCTGAATTTCGAGGTCTTGTTTAGCTGTAAAAAAAATATAAATTTTAATCAAGCAGTTAAAAAAGTCTATTAAAAACAAAATATACTCACACTAAAACCAAAACGTACATCTAAAAAATCTCAAAAAACACTGACCAAATTGGGCCTACATAGGACATGGACTATATATTACTTGGGATACGCAAGACTTAGCTCAAGACATCTTTGTTCGTAATATATATAAGTATAAAAAATAAAAAAAATATGACAAAAAAATCAATTTTTTATTAAAATTCATGATCTGTAAGGGGGCGGGGGCGGGGGAACCGCTTTTTTCGGATGCATGTGAAACGGGACGTTAGCCTTTGGAGGCGGCCCAGCCGGTCCGCCGGGTTTTCGCCGCGGATCAGTCTTCCTTTGCTCGAAACGACCCAAACAATCTGAAGAAGCTTTGACTACTTCCCCATAAGGTATAACATCTAGAGCTCGTGCCTCTGCGACCAGGGGCGGATCCAGAATTTTTTATCAGTGGGAGCAAAACTTATATAGAGTCATGCACAAAATTATTTTTAATTAAATTAAAATAAATTTAAAACAAAAACTTGAATATTTCATTGATGAGTGGGGGCAAATTGTATTATTTCTCAATTAAAAAAGATAAATATATAAAAAAATATATATAAAAAAAATAATTTTTTAGAATTCAGTGAGGGCAACTGCCCCCACTCGTCCTTTCTTCGGTCCGCCCATGTCTGCGACATTGTTCAAAGTCATGAAACCATTTTGCGATGCGATGATGCCGTAAACGAACAATAGCAGAAACAAGAAACTAGAAAGAGTAGCCATGGCTGGAGAAATTGTAGGATTTGATTTTGTGAATTCTCAGAGTGGAGATTTTTCTATAACAACTGACATACAGTGTTATATAAGGAAATGAAATTAGGTGCTGCCCTACTGGACTTGATAATTTCTTCAAAGGCAACTCACTGACTATTATCTGAGTTGTGTCAAATTAATAAAGGCAAAACGCGTGATTTGAGAGAGAGAAGTCAAAAACCTGAAAGTCAAGTAAAAGAGTTAAAGATGACAGAGCTGTCAAGAAGGAAAATTTATGTGATGAAAGAATCAACTGGAGAGAGAGAGAGAGTAATTTTGGTAGATGGGGAGAAACTCTACTATTCTAAAATTTGAATCAAGAAATGTTTTCAAAATTCAAAATAAATAGTTTAGATGAGTGAATGTGAATCTGAATCATTCATTTTGAATTACGTAGACTTTTATGGATCTGAATTCTGAGACCGTAGTAATGCTGGTGGTTGGTAAGTTGCGCGGGGAAGAAGAAAACATCGAAATCAACATTTACTGCATATAGAATGACCGAAGACTAAGGGTCGTCATGGGCCGGTCTAGGTCTATCTTGGCTGCGTCAAGCGGGGCCTGTGGATTTTGACTGATGAATGGGTCGAATCGAATCGAATCGGCTCATGGGTCAAAAAGATGAGATTCAAGTTCAGTTCACTGGTTTGAATCTGAGCCTATGGGCTTTTAAATAATTTTTTTGTAAATATATTTTATTATAAATTAAAAGACTAAAAATATCAAATAAAATAAAATAATGTGTAATAACATAAAATTATCCATAGATTTTAATTCTTTACATATAAAATAGAAAATGATTGAAATAGAGTTTTTACATAATATTCATATAAGTCAAATAGAGTTTTTCTTAAAGATGATATTCACTCTCTAATTTTGTATATTTTATTTGCATAAATAACTTCTAAACAATAATTGAAAGACATTTTGCTTGTGTTTTGAATTTTTGTGTACTAAACAAATAGTCAGAATTCAATCCCCAGTTTTATCTAATCCTGATGACCCATCAAATGGGTAGATATTGACCTGCACGCGTATTGAATGATTGAAATAGTAACGATACACATAAGATTCACAGAAGCGTTACTTTTTCAAAACACAAATCAAGACTCAAGAGGATTGTTGTTTCATGATTCCCTCAAATCTTTTACACTTATATTTTAATTATTTTTTTAATATTCTACATTTCTTCCTTTACTTTTAATTATATCACTCGATACCCTACACTTTAGATAATATTTTAATGTATCAGTTATATTCATTTCTCATTTTAGTAATACTTAGTTTGGACTAACTTTTTTGAGTTAATTTAACTGCTTTGATTTTTAATTTTTTGGTTTGGACCTTTTTTTACTATTTGATGAGAGGAATATGAAAATTTAAAAATATAAAAATCTTATTAAACTTGAAAAATAATCTACTAAAGACGAATTATTTTGCTTCGTTGTCGACTTAAAATTAATTTTATGTAAAATATTATGTATTTTTTTTAATTTATGAAGTTATCTTTTTAATATTTTTGAAAAATGTATTAATTTAGTAAAAAATTCAATAGAAATAATTTTTGAAAACCGTCAACCGAACACTATTTTTTTAAAAATATATATTTTATAAAATTAATTTGAAAACTAAATTAAAAAGAGTAAGACTTTGTTTACTCTTTATTTCACCTAACAAACTTGTCAGTCTTACTCTACTAAAAAATTTGTATAATAAAAAAAATAATAAAAGACAAGTACGAGCCTCACACCGGGCCTTCAAGGTGGGCTATGGGTAGGACCTTCAGGTCGGGCCGTGAGCTGACTCACAGGCTTTAAAATTGAGCCCAGGCCCATCCTTATACTATCCTGGGCTTGGGCATGAGCCGGGTCATGGGCTGTGGGCTTTTTGACGAGACTTTATGAAAACTTGGAAAAAATGAAATTCAGGGCTGATCTTACCGATGATTAATGGTGATGAGCCAAAATGATGTTGTTTTGGTGGGGACTCCCTGGACAATGATAGTGGTGAAGGCGAGCATGAATTTGAGCTGAGCCATAACAGTTTCAACACTTCATTGCAATTCGTTCCATACAGCGCTAACTAAGAAAAAAACTATATTCTCGTTCTATAACAAAATATAATTAACCAAAACCGATCTGCAGAACTGGGACATCAATAAACGAGTGTTCTACAGCAGACACTGGAAAAAAGGAAGGAAGAAAAACGTACATTCACGCGGGCTTCAGCCCTCTCACAGCGGCAGCAAATAACTGAAGATTCATAGAGTCATTGAGTAGTTCAACAGTAATAATATAATGAGAGTATGAAGTCATTATGGGCCTTAAAAAGAAATGCGAAGTGACTGGGATTGAATAAGCCAATTGGAAAGGCAATTAGGAAAGATGTTCACCGATAGCCAGAACCCAATAACTAATTACTCTTCCGCAGAATATCTGAGATCAGTGTTCCGGACGTATGAAATGCAATGCAGCCCAAATGATTTTTTTAAGAGAATAAGTCATTAGAGACAGAAAGAGAGTGCGCAGGGGCGGGCGGAGGAGGGGGTGCGAAGTTCTTGATTGCAACTACGCAAGACCAACGTCAAATTACCATCCAAATCTGAAAACTTTCTAATAATGTACCTAAATAGCTTATTTTCGAGATGTAGATACATGATACAAGTACGATACGATTACAAATTTAATCTATTTTTTTATTAAAAAAAAAGAGTTCACAAGTGAAAAAAAAATCGTTTTCACTCGAAAATAAGCTAAATCTTTGTTTTCAAATTGGATTAAAAGTTTTATATTTTTAAATTCCTATCATAAAAATGAGCCAAAAAGTCTAAATTTCGATTGGATGGTGAAAACAATTCACCAAAATCTAAAAAAAAAACTAAAAAATCAAAACAATTGACTTAGACCTAATTGATTCCAAACGGGCCTTAATTCCCATCACATGATCATTGTTGCTAAAACCTTAAGATAATTTAGTAATTGGCATTCTGTATTAGTATGTCATAAGCTCTTCACTAATTTAAGTCCAAATTGGACTAATGTAGCTATTTTGGTTTGTGAATTTTTTTTATTTTTCGTAATTTGTTCATTGTATGATTAGAATTTTATAATTTCTATTCCTATTGACTGTAGGAATCTGAAAATGTAAAAATTTTATGAAAAAAATGAATAGCTAAATTTATGAAATTTATGAAATTTTCATGTTTCTCTCATTAATCGAAACCGAAAAATATAAATTTTGATCAAGCAGTTAAAAAAGTTCATTAAAAGTAAAAGACACCCAAAAAACAAAACGTACATCTTAAAAATCTAAAAAAAAAAAAAAGGCCAAACTAGGCTTACATATGACATGGACTACATATTACTTAGGGATACACAAGAATTATCTCAAGACATCCTTGTTAGTAATATATATAAATATAAAAATAAATTTTTTTGTTATAATTCATGATCTGTAAGGTGGCGTTGGTGGCAGCGGAAACGGTGGTAGTGGCTGCAGCAGCGGTGGAGGTGGCGGTGGCAGGGGCAGGGGCGGAGGTGGTGGAAGACCCAGTGCTGCCGGAGGAAGTGGCGGTGGTGGTGGGCGGGGAAACGGTTTTTTTGCCGGAGGAATCAACATGTGAACCGGGTTGTTTGCTATTGGAGGCGGCCTAGCCGGTCTGCTGGTTTTTCGCCGCGGAACAGTCTTCCTTTGCTCGAAACGACCCAAAAGATCCGAAGAAGCTTTGACTACTTCCCCGTAAGGTACAACATCTACAGCCTTTGCCTCTGCAACGTTGCTCAAAGTCATGAAACCATTTTGCAATGCGATGATGCCGTAAACGAGCACTAGCAGAAACATGAAACTAGAAAGAGTAGCCATGGCTGGGGAAATTGTAGGATTTGATTTTGTGAATGTTCAGTGGAGATTTTTCGATAACTGATACAAGGAAATGAAATTAGGTACTACCCGACTGGACTAGCGATATATGAGTTTATCCAATTAATAAGTAAATTGGTACGCCCCCACTCCCCGCGCTTTTACCCTTATACCCCTTTCCCATAAATACTTTTCCACCCTTCTCCCTCAGCCAAATTAACCTTTTTTTTTTATTTATTTCAGTTAATCTTTTTTTTTTAGTTAACCCCCTTTTTTTATACAGTTTTATTTATTTTATTTTATTAATTTTGTTTATTTTTTAATTAGTTTAAACTACCCTAATTTTTTTTAAAAAAAACTAATTTAATAAAAAAATTATTAAAGACAAGAAAGATTATTTTACTTGGACAATTTTTTTTCATTTTTATGTAATTTTTTTTTCTTTTATTAGTTTTATTTATTTATTTAATTAATTTATTTTTAATTTTTGACATATGTAAGAACCTCTCCTTCAAATGTATTATTACATATTTGCAAGCTAATAGTGTTTTTTTTTTTTTGTATAACTCTCAAAATTTATAATTAAAAAAAAATATTTGATAAAAAAAAATCTAATGAAAAAAAAAATTAAAAAAATTACACATAATTGAAAAAATTAGAAAGAGAGAGAGATAGCAGTGGGTGTAGGGGCAATATGGTAAAAAAAAAACTGATTAAAAAAAAAAATTTTAAAAGGGAAGAGAAGGGAAGGGAAAAGGAGGAGGACATTATGGTATTTTTGGATGTGGAGTCGGGAGAATTTTCTGTCAGGGGGAAGAAGCTATTATTAATAATGGCAAAACGCGTCATTTGAGAGAGAGAAGTCAAAAACTTGGAAGTCAAGTAAAAGAGTTAAGATGACAGCTGTGAAGGACGAAAATTTAATTGAGGAAAGAATCAACTGGAGAGAGCTGCAGGAGGAGAGAGAGAGAGAGCGCTGCAATCAATTAGAGAGAGGGGGAGAGAGAGAGTAATTTTGGTGGTTGGTGAGAAACTCTAGTATATCAGAATTTGAATCAAGAATAATTTTTACAAAATTCAAAATGAATGAGTATGTAAATTTTATATAACTAAATAAATATAAATTATTCATTTTGAATTATTTTTGAGTCTGAATTATGAAACCATTGCAATGCTGGTGGTTGGTAAGTTGCACGGGATGAATGGTGATGAGCCAAAACGATGTTTTGGTGGGTACTCCCTGGACAATGATATTGGTGAAGGCCAGCCGGCCGCAGCTAGATATGGTGGGCGGAAACAAAGAAGAAAAAGGAAAGGGCATTTTTGTCAATGTCCTCGGTGCCATTGTTGGCTGACATGTCATTCTGGTAAAACTGAAGGGGGCAATGCACTTTCATGAAAATGTGTGATTTGGCAACGTGCCTTTATGGAAGAGTCGTGAAGTAAAAAAAGGGGTGCTTCGGTTACTATTCGTTCTCTCTAAACTGAGTGAAAATTCAGATGGGCCAATCTTAGAGACAGACCGACAGAGATATGAAGTGAGCATGAATTTGAGCAGAACTATAACAGTTTCAACGCTTCATTGCAATTCGCTCTATACAGCACTAACTAAGAAAGAAACTATATTCTTGTTCTATAACAAAATATAATTAACCAAAACTGCTCTGCAGAACTGGGACATCAATAAATGAATGTTCTATAGCAGACGCTCGAGAAAAGGAAGAAAAACGTGCAACACGGTCTTCCAACTGCTTGAAAGAGATGTGCGCGCTTTCCATTTCTGAACAAGTAACAACCCAGTGAATCCCTAACCGCTGTTTCATCTTGTATTCTTGCTCTTCATAAAATCAACCAAATTCACGCGGGCTTCAGACCTCTCACAGCGGCAGCAAATAACTGACAATTCATAGAGTAATTGAGTAGTTTTTTTTTTTACCTCAGTAAATAAAGTTGTATTACTCAAAAACGAATGTATAGTATACATTGGGCATACCCAAGAAGATGGACAAAGCCTAAAATCAAACAAAACTCCAAGACAAGGAGCAACTCAAAAAAAGTCAAGGCAATATAGCCCGACCCTACCCAAAAAGCATTAAGCCTATCAATACATGATGAGGCTTAAGCCTATCAATACATCAGGGGCTAAGATCCAGGAATAGGCTATACAAAATTTTATAGGATTGAATTTGAATACGCCTAGAGATGGCCTCTGGCTGCTCTATTTTGTCTTCAAAAAGCCTTTTGTTTCGGGCTTCCCTTATGTAGTATACCGTGCATGCGAGATCAATTCTTTTGATTTTAGCTGGGAACCCTGTGCCCCGGGCCTCTTTGATCATCCATTTTACCGCTGCTTTGAGGGTTTGCATGGCTCGGGAAATACTCAGCCATCGTTTGACATTCGCTTAAATCTGGTTACCTATACGGCAATGGAAAAATAGATGATCAAGAATTTCATTTTGGGAGCTGCATAAGGGGCACGATTGATCTTCAATAAAGTCTCGGAGTTTGTCCTTTGTTAGAAGTCGATCTTTCAGACCCACCCATAGAATAAAGGAATGCCTGGGAATAATTGATCCATGCCAAACCAGCCTTGGCCATGTAAGTTTGGCACCCCTTGGCCTGAAGAACTCATAGGCTAATCTAGATTGGAATTTCCCATTAGAAACCCACTGGTTCAGCTTGAGAATGGCCCTTTCTATTGTTATCTCTGATTGAATGATTTCATCTCTAAGTAACATTATTTGTTTGAGAAGGGGGGAATCTGCATGCTTGCTTGTGTACCCCGAGAAACAGCTTCCTTTCATATAGACATGGTGGACCCATTGGACCCATAGAATATCCTTCTTAGCTTGAATGTCCCAAACGGATTTGGATAGAAAAGCCTTGTTCCAAGCTTTGGAATCCCGGAGGCCTAAGCCTCCCTCCTCTTTTGGGAGGGTAACCTCCTTCCAGGCTACCAATGGCTTCTTGTTGATGGTGCATTTCCCACTCCAGAGAAAGTTGAACAATTTTGGCCTTGACCCCAGCTGGGATAGGGAGGATAGAGAGCCAGAAACATTCGACTCCTTGCAACACAGCTTTAATCAACTCTATCAGCCAGCGTATGATAAGGTTGCACCTACCCATGCATTAATGCTGTCTGAGATCCTATCAATTAGAGGGCTGTACTGGGAGATAGTCAGCCTGGAATCCACCACTGGAATTCCCAAGTACCTAAAAGGGAAAGTCCCATGTGTGAACCCAGTTATGCCCTTGATGTCTTCCAGGTCTATGTCACTGATGCCTGCAGCATGGAAGCTGGATTTGGATAGATTTGTGCTTAAGCCCGAGCATTCTCCAAAGTGGTTGAGCTTATCCATAAGAAGAGAGACTGAGGTAGGGTCACCTCTGGAAAAAAAGGACTAAATCAGCAGCATAAGCTAAATGAGTAATCTTTAAACCCCCACATCTCGGGTGGAAATTGAAATCTGCATTGTGATGCAAGTCCAAATCCAGCATATTGGGCTTATGTTGCAGGACGTACCCAAGTAATTTGGGGCTATTGCATGTTGAAAGAAAGGATATGGGCCTACCTCCCAATCTCACCGAAGTGCTCGTCTTATTAGGCTGAGACCTGACAAAGGTCCAAGAAAGCTGGACCACTGCCATGGGCTAGATACCCAAAATGCTATTTTTTTGCTATGGTTGTTCACTTGCCATTTTGGGCATAACCAACGTCCATATTTAATTTTAGGTATGTTAAATGTTTGATCTCTTAAAAAATTGAAACTCCAAAATAAATGGGATAGAAAAACTATTTTTCTGAATTTCAAAAATATAAATGAACCCACCAAAAAGATGGCGATGTTCTTGGATTTGGGGAAAGTATTATGGTTTTAAGTTTTGTGATGGCCATTTCAGTTGGATCCAAACCGTTCATTTAGTAAGGCTCACCGAGAAAATTATCCGTGCAAAAAAATCGTGTTCATCAGAGATCGATAGCCCGAGAATTGTCGTCATCGGTTAGTTTTCGAAATCATAATTGCCATCCATTATTTTACAAGAGACAAAAGTGATCGATTAAATCATTTGTCTATTTACTTATGTCTTACCAATCTAATTTTTTCGTGAATCATCTTCTTCACTAATTCTACTAATAAAACCATTCGAAACCCATCCATATTTCACGGATCCCACAGCCCGGTGCTATTCAAAACCCAAGTTGGATGTTCTCTTAGGTTGTGTTTGAAAAGGAAATATAAAGGTTAGAGAATGAAATTGAATCCCGAAGGTTTCTTATTTTACAATTCGTAGATGAGAAAGCAGTTGAAAATAGTGTCCAAGTAGATCATGCAATTGGCTCCTCCACTTGGAATGCCAACCAAGTGGAGTTGACTGGATTTGAACCTTATTTGTTGATCGAACCCTACATGTTCAATATCCACCCGACAGCTACTAAAGGCTATCAGCAAGTTGCAGTGTTATTAATATATAAAACGCGGTACAATTGGCAATGTGTATTCTAAATTTCAAAGTGTGAAGTGATGGGCTCTAGTGGATGAGATGGAAGAGAGATTACTACGCGTCTATGTGAATCGAAGCTTGAAGTGATGGGCTCTAGCGGATGAGATGGAAGAGAGATTACTACGCGTCTATGTGAATCGAAGCGTGAAGTATCTGAATTTTGTATATCAGAATTTGAACCAAGAAATGTTTTCAAAATTCAAAATGAATGATTCAGATTCACTTTAGTATCTGAATTTTATATAATCAAGTGAATATAAACTATTCATTTTAAATTATATTGACTTTTCTAGCTGAATTATGAGACCGTAACAATGCTGGTGGTTGGTAAGGTGCATGGGATGAATGGTGATGAGCCTGGTACGACGATGAATGGTGATGAGCCAAAACGAAGTTGTTTTGGTGGGGACTCCCTGGACAATGATATTGGTGAAGGCCAACTGGCCGCGGCTGGGTATGGCGGAAGGAAACAAAGAAGAAAAAGGAAAGGGCAGTTTTGTCAATGTCCTCAGCTCCGTGTTGGCTGACATGTCACAGACATGTCATTCTGGTAAAACTGAAGGGGAAATGCACTTTCATGAAAATGTGTTATTTGGCAACGTGCCTTTATGGAAGAGTCGTGAAGTATAAAAAAAAAAGGGTGCTTCGGTTACTATTCGTTCTCTCTAAATTGAGAGTGAAAATTCAGATCCGTCAATCTTAGAGACAGACCGACAGAGATATGAAGCGAGCAGGAATTTGAGCTGAGCTATAACAGTTTTAACACTTCATTGCAATTCGTTCTACACAGTGCAAACTAAGAAAAAACTATATTCTTTTTCTATAACAAAATATAATTAACCAAAACCGATCTGCAGAACTGGGACATCAATAAATGAGTGTTCTAGAGCAGACACTGGAAAAAAGGAAGGAA
>BRYE01000022.1:19804899-19807399 GCA_030159115.1 Actinidia arguta var. hypoleuca
AATAATTGTTTTTTGATTTTTTTGATTACCCCAAATGGGCTTACACCCCTACATTTTCAATTTTTTTGTTTGTTAGTGAAGTGAAAAAATTTTAATGAGCTCCACTCCTTTTTAGTGGGTGCACAAAACTGATCGATGAGCACTTTGAACAGATCTAAGTTAAATACTAACTTCTCTGAATTACAATTCGCCCCCTTAAACACCTTAAATTGCTGAGAAAAATAAACAAAAGATAGCTTTCTTTGGAATCGTTTATTATTAGTTTTGGCACAACAAAGCATGTCCTCTATTGATGTCCACTTTAGGTTTATACTACGGTTATAAATTCCGTTAATTAATCTTTAGAATTGGTACAAAGCCTTTATTAATTCAATGTCGTCTTGACTCAAACCTTTGGTCATACCAGCACCAATGTATGGGAACATGATAGCTTCTGGAACCGAGCTATGCCCCAGACCAAGAAGGTGGCCAATTTCGTGCAACCAAACAGTTCCTATGTCCATCGCATCAGGCACTTCCCCAGCAAAACACTGCTCATCTACATCAAAGTGTAGCCCTCCATCTGGCGGCATCCCCGCATGGGATAGGATTCCGCCAGGGCCATCAAACGGGCCACTAGTTAGGAAACTGATCCACAAATCAGAAATTTCCACTGCTTGCAAATTCAAAGCACGAAACAAAAGCCCATTTGCTAAATGCTTCTTCTATAGGTTTTTTTTAGTGTTGAGGCGGGTACCAGGTTTAAGCGCCCAAGAGCGGTTAAACTTAGGTCACTTGGTTGTCCCTAACTCGTAATAGGAATGTTCGTATAATTTCTTGCCATTGATGATATCTAGGACACCGCAACGAGGCAACGCCATAAGTGACTATGTGTTGGTATCTAAGGTTCCGGTGACGTTAAAACGATAGTTGAGTTGATACATTTCGTTTGCAAACTCTAAGGTTTCGTCAAAATAATCGTCACCGATTAGGTTTTTAAAGGGGTTGATCATAGCTGAGATAACCATACTTTTTGAAGATAATTTTAGATGATCAGATGGAGCCCTTTCACCATTTCACCCTTCTTACAATCATTGAAATGTTTGATGAAACAATAGGTGATGATTTCTCATGTACTCAGTTGAATGAATTTGCACTGAGCAAGAGGAGGAGGATTATGAATGACAAAAGATGAGGAATTTTGGGTCCCATGACTAACTTACATATTGTACACAAATCCTTTCATTTTGTCTACCTTTAGATTGACTTATATATGCCCTAAAAGCTAAAGAGATGAGATATCTTGATGCAATCCATTTTTCATTGGATTTTCTCAATCATATACAAAATCAGAGGGATTATGACTAATAATTGCATGTGCATTTATTTACTTGGATCAAGTCTCATTTCATGAGATGTGGTTGTTGAAGAGCTATGTCACATATCTTTATTATTTGTTCAAAACCAATTAAATAAAGGTGTCATGTTTTGGATTGTGAAATACCTGTTGCTAAAATTTAGATGTCATTGTATCTATGAAATAGACATGATCAAGATCTAGATAGATGGGGATAAAATATATTTTGCAAATAGTAACGGGTTAATTTTTGTCTTTGCCAGAGGTAAGATGTTAACGGATTAATATATTAGATTACTATTTGTGAGTATTCGATTCTTCTCCATAAACTCAAATCACGAACCTCGCAAGTTATTATTTGAAAAGCAGAACAAAAAAGATAAATTTTACCGTTGATTTAGGTAAAGTTTCATTTTGGTCCCTGTAATTTTAATTTTAAAAATAGAAAACTTGTAGCTTTCGAACATTTGTAATTTAATTTGGTCTCTCAATCCAAATCCATTATTACTGATTGGAATATATAAGGTTATAATTATTCAAATTAGAACTTAAATGACCAAGGTAAACCTTTTTCCTAAACAACGGACCGATGGTGAAACTTACCCTATTTGTATATGCATTACCCTATAAAGAAACACCTAGCCATACTTCTTGGTCCCCAAAGCTACGTCCTATAGGAGCCCAGTGCTCACATATCCTCCCATTTGTCATAAAAAAACCCTAGAAGTTTATAAGATTGGGAACCCAAATGCAGGATTTTTGTTTACCTTATTGCTTACAGCTTACCTGAAATGGGAAATGTCTTATGATACTCTATAGTTTTGTTCTAGTACTTACCAAATTTGTCCCTTTTCTTATGTACATTGGTTATGTGGTCCTAAATGTGAGGGATAGGTTATAGATATAATTGTTCATGATCTGCCTAAAACTTAGTAATTTAAAATAACAGAAATCCTAATTATTGATATAATCCGTTTTTACTGTTTTTCGTCCAAATTATTTACAGTATGAGCGAGGGATTAAATTAAAATAACAGAAATCCTAATTGTTGAAATTGAAAGGTTGAATGATTTTATTTGATTTGAAAAGTGAAAACTTTGGTCTTGAGAACGGTTTGATTTGTAATTTTTCGTAAAAACACAGCCCTATTTTTACCCCCTAAAA
>BRYE01000022.1:19874899-19882399 GCA_030159115.1 Actinidia arguta var. hypoleuca
TCATACATATTAATATGTTGTAGATTATTTTTAGAAGTGTGCAATTCTGAAGCTCTTTCTTAATAGAAAAGGGTTTCTTCAAAACACAAGAATGCCAAATAAATCTAGAATTTTTCAAGAAACATGAGCTGGACTCTTATATCAAGCCATGAAGCAAAATTCAGATTTCACATTGTGAATGCATAGTTGAATAACAGAAGTGGAATCTTGTACCATAAATACAACTGAAAGAACTTTTTGGTGCTTCTCAAACCCAGAGTGATGGATCCTATCACCTGAGTTTGTACGAGCATTATCCTTTTGCACTCTTATCTTAACTGCTCTCCTTTGTAAGCCATATAAAGATTCAGAAAGAGAAGCTTCTGCAAGCATACGATACCCGGAATAAATTAACCACAGCTTATCAGAACAAGTAAAATTTCCAGTTAGAAGACCAAAATCTAGCTTGGTGAAAGAAACTTGAACAAACATCATCTTAGAAAATAAGAAAGCTGCTAATGTGACCAACATCATAACTCTTTCCACAACCTTTCTTCATTCTCTATAAAAAAGACTTCTCTTAACGTTTGGGTCGGGGAGGGAGTGCCACATTAAGAAAGTGAAGGATCAATAAAACGGCTATACAATAAAGAAGAAGCAAGGTTTTTGAGTAATGATAGCAGTCACTGTACCTGCAGCAGTGCCCGTGGTACGTACATTAACAACAGAAGCTTTTAATCCACACAACTTTGCAATATATTACTGAATCCTGACAAACGTGTATTTTTTTCATAATCACACTTGTTGCGATTTAAAATGGCTTTTAGAAGGTCTACTTTGATTAGAAACATGATTTACCATATATATACTACCTTCTATAGTATTTTAAAGTCATAATCAAGAGAATTTCATTTAGTTATTTCTATAATAGATTATTTCAGGAGTCATGGAAATATAATTACCTATACTGACATACTGAATATAATCAATCGAGCACTGAGCACCACTTTTTTGGGAAGTTGGATACTTTCACCAGTGTTATTGTTATTTATTGTTATACTGATACTTATAATGTTGTGCCGTGCTGGTGCTGCAAATTTGCAGGTTACAAAGAAGCATAATACGTCAAATTAACCCTAAAAAAGGAGCCCTAAAACTAACTAGAATCATTTAATCAACCATAAAATCAATTGCAAAAAATGATCTCCAATTTGAAAAGTAAATGTACAATGAAAGCACGTTAATAAACCAAGCATACTCCCAGCTTTCAAGATGAACTATTACCTATAAAACCCACAAGGTAATTCAACAAACTATGCATATACAAACACACAAATACACACACAAATTATATATATAGATAGATAGATAGATAGATAGATAGATAGATAGATAGATAGATATAGAGAGAGAACCTGTGGTGCATAGGCTGTGAGTTTCAAGAACCAGCATGAGCAAGGCAACGAATTCATCTTCGTAGTCTAAAACCTTGCGAAGGATGGGTCATCGTAAAGCCAAAACCTGCAATTAAAACCAACCCAGAAATTGAGTGGAGGTTTTATGGGTCAATTAAACCCTAATTGCGAAGTATCTCAAACGGAGTTTAAACCAAAACCAAAAAAAAAAATGAAGAGTTAAGATTATGAATGGAAAGCTTACACCGATACCGTAGGTGAGGGCGCCTCGGAGACTGAAAGGGAGCTCCTGAGCCGCCGCCATCTCGGAGAAGGTGGGGCGAGTCCCTTGTCCTCCCACCTGAAACAACATCTCTCTCTTATTATTACACTTTACCACCTCCAATTTTTTTATTTTAAAGTCATAATAAGGCTGTATTAAATTTTATAAATTGCCAGAAATTTTTAAAAAAATATTAAAAATTTTGATTCATATTTTTTTCTTTTATAAAAAATTAGTGAGAGTAAAAGAAATTATAAAAAAATTTCAGAATTTTTTTTATATATAAAAATTTTGATGATGAAAGTAAAAAGAAATTAAAAATTTTGATTAATTTTTTTAATAAATAACCGGTGGTATTAAAAGAAAAAAAAAGAATTAAAGGGTTAATGGCAAAGCGGAAGTTTGGAAGGGGATTAAGGGTAAAAGTGGAAAATCAAAAAAAATTATTAGTCACGTCAAGGGGTGGGGTTGTCGGGTGGTGGGAGTATTTATATACTTTAAAATCGTCATATCTTTTCACTTAAACTTAATAGAATTTTAGAAAAAGTAAGGACGGGAGTGAGTTTTCTTCCGTCAAAAATGGTGAAAAGAGGGTTTGGGGTTAAGTTGAGAATTTTTTCGAAAAGATTTGATGAGTATAAGAGTAAGAATTTGGGCTAAACCATATCAGATCGGATTAAAAAACGAACAAGGATTGGAACATTTTAGACATAAATTAATGATATTTGAATTTACTTGTGAAAAAATGTCATAAATGAATAAAAAACAAAAATTTGAGTCCTTTATGCTATTTTTGGATTTTCAATTTCTCAAGTAATTGGAAATTCAAAGAGAAACAAATCTACGGATAGTTGTTTATGCTACTTTTCCATTTCCTTTTCCTTCCCTTTGCGAAATCCAAGACCAAATGGCGTTGGTGAATATTTTCAGTTTCAAGGTAATGAATCTATCAAAAGCTACATAATTATTGGTATTGAGCATGCATAGTTAGTGATATGCAATGTTCTAATATTAGATTTATTTTGTATTTTGTGAGAATGGATAAGCCCGTGCCATATTTAGGATCAAATTGTATAATTGCCAAAAAACCCTTCAATTTTTGATCTAAAAAGATGAAAGTTTTTGAATCTGGTCGTGTCCAAATGAAAATTTAGTACATGCAATGTTCTTGTCGAGAATATAATATAATAAATAATAAAATTGTCCCTCTCTCTAATAACTTAAGCTTTTAGATAAGCTGTGGGTTAACTCTTTCATAGTTGTAAAATATCTATGAAGAGATTACTCTCTCTCTCTCTCCAGCATAGTTCATAATTCTGTAAACAGTATAGAAAGGTAACCGTGAAGAACACATCTGGATTAGCTGTAAATTTTACTTCATTCAGGTTTTAAAGAGAAAATAACAGGAGTTACAGGACACAAAAGAAGAAGAAGACGACTTATCCAGTGCATTCCTATCAATGAGAGCATCAAACTATTGACAACTTAAACTAGTGTAAAAACTAGTTCTAACAGGGTTTGTCCATGAACATCATTCCTTACATGAATTTCTTATGTAGACCTGCCTCGAGCTTTGGCTGCACCTGATACAGAAAATGTTAATGGCACATGGGAGCACAAGCATCGGAACATGTCCGTGACAGTGATGGGATTATCTACCCTTGGGAGTCATATAAAGGTATGCAATGTACACAAACACATGTGGGGGGACAAAATTTACTTTGAACTTGAAATGTAGAAGCTCAAATTATACTTGGCTTTGCTAGAAGTTGAAATTTACAATATTATGTAATTCTTTCTTGGTTTGAATACAATTGACGGGGTCGCTGGTGGGAGGGCGGCGACTGTCGAGTGAGGGGGTGGCCGGAGGGATGGCCAGCAGAGTTGGTGGCAGGAGAGAATGAAAACTTGTTTTGCAAACAAGGGAAAACAGCAGGAGTCTGTCATTTATCCAAAATTGGATCAGGGGAGATGTGTCTTGGTTGAGTCTGTAGTTAGACTAATTCATGTAAACAATTTTTTCAACTTGGTATGTGGAAGATCTATCTAATTTAAATAATAATTCACCGCTGTCATGTTTTGGGCTTCTAGGTCTTACAATTGAAACAACTTCATTGGTCTACAGGATTCCGAGATATTGGTTTCAAACTAATTTTTTCTTTCGTCATCATGATTCTTGTTCACGGAGGTATGAGTTATGCCACTCTCCCTGTTAGTTGTGATCAATGTATGATATGATGAAATGTGGTTATTATTGTGTTTTGCCACTGTCATGTTTTGGGCTTCTAGGTCTTACAATTGAAACAACTTCATTGGTCTACAGGATTCCGAGATATTGGTTTCAAACTAATTTTTTCTTTCGTCATCATGATTCTTGTTCACGGAGGTATGAGTTATGCCACTCTCCCTGTTAGTTGTGATCAATGTATGATATGATGAAATGTGGTTATTATTGTGTTTTGCCACTGCAGCTACTTATCAAGTAACTTAATCATTTGCTGTGTTTTTCTTTTTGTTCGCTTTTGTTGCAGACTTGGATGCCTTCACCTCTCCCTTCTTTCCTATTTACATTGAAAACATTCATAGGGCAAAGCATGGAAGTGATTCAGAGACCTATGACACAGAGGGGAGGTAACAAAAATAGTCCCACCCCTTTTAGGCTCTTACTCATCATTGTGAAATATATTTGCGAGTCATTTTTTTCAGCGTTCATTGGACAGTAGTTACTGGGCACTCTCTTCCTAGAGTAAATTGCCACGCATTGTTTCTATTTCTCATAACAAAATAGAATATTTCCTGACCATAGACATTTGAGATGTTGAGGCTTTGGAAACCACTTGAAACGATGTAGGGCTATGTTCATTTCAGCTCGCACTTCCTCCATTTACTTCCCATGCTTATGCAGCTTTTTATTCCGAAGTTCTTTATACAACCATCACATTTGGGGGTAGACTGCTAGTTGATTCATCCTTTTGCTTACAAACTGTTACAATGTTTATAATATCTGAAATTTTGGGATTTTGCAAGTTCCTTGATATGTATAACTAGGCTTATAACACTTTTCATTCTATGTCTAGGGTGTGACTTGTGCACATTCTACTGCCCGTCCATTTCTATCTTGTGCTTCAATGATGATGAGTGCACAATGAGGCAACTGCAAGCTGCCTCAGCCTTGTGTCACAGAGTTGTGTCACGGGAAGCATCCTATCCAAAAAAGAGGGGGTAGACTGCTGACCTACATCTCATAGATGTTGTGAGCGAGAATCTTACGACTAACCAGTAGGATGGGCATTGGGGGAAGGGCTGGGATGGTGCGTGCAACCGCCGATCTAGAGTTTCAATGAAACCCTTGAGTTATAATTTATAATAGTATTAGTTATGAATATTTTCAAATTATGTAAGTTCTCTCTCTTAAAATTTTATGCATTATTTTATACAGAAAGCAAAAGTGATTTGTAGTGGTTCATGTTTTTCTCAGAACTGAAATCTGATTCCAAGCACAATTCAGACACTAATACCGGAACCAGTACAAATATTTGTTTCTCCAGAATCTATAATGTACAGTGCTTGGTCCAGCATCAAACCATCAAAAACAATATGTTGTTCTACATTGTTTGCAGGTATATTCCAGCCAAGCTTGAGAACACATTCTGCAAATATACTCGCACAGTACCTGATAAGCTTACCTTCAAGGAAATCCGGCAGATGACTGAAGCCAATCGTGATGCATTTGATTTCTTTGGCTGGAATCTCCCTGATTCTATGCATACATGTATGGGAAAGCTTATTTGTCTTATTACAATCAGTAGGATGGAAATAAGATTAGAGGAAACTGCAACTCTCACTAGTGAAATTCGAATGAGGCATCGTGCCTAGTAAAGAGCACATCCTCCTCCTCCAAAATCAGTTCCTTCTTATTGAGAAATGATATAGAAAATGACTTTATACAGAAAACCAAATTGAATGATCTGACAGTGACATCATTGAAATGACAATCCACAAAAGTGAGCGTTTTTAGTTTGAAATGAATGTATCAAGAAAAGCTATATTATTCTGCATTGATTTACTACATTACGATTCTAGTTGCATATTATTACCCAAATGGTATTTGTCACTGGATGGATACTGTAGGAAACTTCTTCTAGAGGGAATGGAAGTAGAATCAAGTGCGACTTTGAGGCACGTCAGTGACACTGTTTAAGATGGTACCAAGTCACCAATATCGACAGTTCAACAATCCCAATGATCTCCCTGAAGAACTCTACAAAATTGTGTGTTTGATTTCGTAGTGAATGATTAATGAGAGCATTTTGTAACATATACAAATCTGGATCTTTGTCCCCTGTTCATAGATAACCAAGGGACATCAAAGGACACCTTCATGGAAGTTCATGTCACTTAAATGACACCTTATAAATTCAAAACTTAGCACTCATTTTAAATAAACCATTTGATAATACAATCTAAAATCAAATCTCCATTTGATTCCACCTTCTCTTTTCACTTCATTAGTAGAACCACACAACAAATGTGATGTTCATGTATCGGTATGTATGTGCACGATTGCCTTGTCACAATTAATTTCATTCTAATATCGTAGGTATGCCAGCAAGTTGGAGTGGGGGATTTTTTACGTTCTTGCAAAGGATTCAGAAGGTTTCCTGTCGAAAGAAGCCGTGAGACGTTACTGTGAGTGAAGTCTCACATCGCCTGGATACGAAAGTCTGTACCTCCTTATAAGCCCATGGACAACCCTCACCTTGTAAGCCGGTTTTCAGGGTTGAGTTAGGCCCATGGGTTCTTCTAATATGATATCGAGCTAGGTTCCAAAAGGCCTTCTTCTCTTGGACCGCTCAGCTCACGTTCTCGCCGTGAGTGAAGTATCACACCTCTTGGACCACTCAGCTCACGCTCTTACCTCACATCTCCACGCTTCGTGTGAGGGTGGGTGTGAGTGAAGTCTCACATCACCTGGATACGAAAGCCTCTACCTCCTTATAAGCCCTTGGACAACCCTCACCTTATAAGTCGATTTTCAGGGTTGAGTTAGACCCATGCGTTCTTCTAACAGTTGCTTTGACGGAAGCTTGTTCGAGTATTGCGCAAAGGCGCAAAAGGGTGCTGCTAGCAAGCTGGGATGATATTCTTTGTTAATTGAGCTTCAGTTATCCAATCTAGCATCTACTTATGTTTAACTGTGAGTTAGGAATTTTCTTTGGGATATTCATGCTTGGTCATAAGTTTCCATTGAATGGCCTTTACATGCCACTTCCTTTTTCGTATAAAAGAACAATTGAAAAATCAATGCTGTTCTTTAGGATATATTTGGTTAGAAAGAAAATAATTATGTGAACTGAAAATGATTGAAAGTGAAGCAAAAGAAAGGAAAATATATTTTCTCACATGCATTTAATTAGAACGAAAGATTTTCAAGAAAGTATTACAAATTTCCATTTCAGGGTTTGAATATCATGAATATAGGCAGATTTTCTATGTCTAAATTAACCTTACCCACTTTTAGAAAAAAAACTTGATTAGGAATATTTTAAATTTCAAACTATCCAATACCACTTTTACGGAAAATTTAGTTTTCTTGTGCTTTCTATGAGAAAGTTGTAATGCGTACTTTCTGGCATTTTTCATCGCTCTCTTGCTAAATAAACTCGGAAAAGTTACTCTTTTTATCACTTTCTATCGTTTTTTGCTAATCAAATGAAAAGAAAGAGCGATTATGATTAAAAACCCGTAAAGAGTCAGAAACTCTTATAAATTCGGAGTTCAACCTTCAACTATGATTTCTAGTTTAGTGCTTAACTGATCCTTGAAAAACAAGCTAGATTAAGA
>BRYE01000022.1:19929899-19937399 GCA_030159115.1 Actinidia arguta var. hypoleuca
TAGGGTTTGTTTCAGGACAGAGAATGGAGTGAGGAGAGGGAAACACGCATCGTGAGTTCAGGGTTAGCTTCTCTTTGCACGCACTCTTTTTCTCAGTGCACACCCCTCTAGTACTCACCTAAAGATTTCAGAAATTATAGTTTTCTTCCGGATGTTTATTGTTGTTTACATAAAACCACCTTCCGTTAGTCTACTTAACGGTTGACAAACTGATTTAGCCAATGCAATTATATAATGTGCTGTTTAAAAACCCTCTCTCTCTCTCTCTCAAAATCGAAAACATTCATCGGAATCTAGTCCCGAAACATTCATCACAATTCAAACCCAAGGCCTCACTCACAATCCAAACATTTATCACGAATTTTGTGATTTTTATTTAAAGAACAAAAAGGATAAACTGTCCACAAAATGAATCCCATTAAATTGTTCATAAAAACTTATGAGTCCATGAATATATATGGTTAAGTAAAAACTAATAGACTAATTGTCGTGAGGAGTTTAAACCATAGCCGTATGCCTAATTTTCACTTAAAAAATATCTAATCAAGGGAAATTATGACTAAGTGCAAAATAAAAAGGAATTGGCCAAAGTACCATGATCAAATATTTTTAATGGAAACAACAAAAAACAAAAAGATTTCTTTGTTTCAATTAATTGATATTTTGAAAATCAAAGTCTGACAAAAATACCCTTAGAAGCACCGTGGGAGACTAATGGAATTTTTTTTTTTAACTTGTGGTGAGTTTTTGAGAGGGCTCTTATGGTCATGCTCAGAGTCAGAGAGGGATTGTCACAGTTGGTTTCTCTCATGTACTACCTCTTTCTTATATTTAGGCCATGTTTGGGATAAAAAAATTTAGTATTTTTTGCTAAAAATCTCAACTTTTTTAAGTGTGTTTGGGTGAGCTCATGTACGCAAGTGTATGACAGTTTATTTTACTTTTTTAAACCAAAAAAGTTTTTGTAGTTACCCAAACAAGACCTTAATTAGTTAAAAAATTGAATTACTCTCTTTCATTGACAAAACTCCCACGTGCGCTTTTGTTAAACTCATTCCTCAAGTCCCTTCTTAATCTAGCCAAATATATTCTAACGACAATACAAATTAAGAGGTATCCTAGGATTTTTTTTTAAAAAAAAAAACAAGTACACGTGTTTTTATGTTTCTAAGAATAAAGAGTTTATTCTTATTTTACTTTATCTAATCATTTTTATTTTTTTAATCATTATTTTACTTCATCCATCAAATATAAATAAACATGATTTTTATTTTATCATATTTTAAAATTTGGCATAGCATTAGAATTTGACTTATTCTTAAAATAATGAGTTTAAGGAAATTACAATTGGTTAAGGTGATTTGAAAAATTCCAATATACATAATATATCAATGTAGCCAAATCATGTTTAAATGGTTTCTACCTCCAATACCGTTTAAATTCTTTAATAAAATAGGAACAATTTCAGTAAAATAATTATGAAGAATCAAAGTGACCCAGGAGACAAACTCTGGGGACTCGTAATCCAAAGTAAAAATTGATCACAATTTTATACCAAGATCAAAAGGTCCAAATATTAAGTTGGAGATGCAACAAGATAAAGAAGAATCTACCATTAGAAATGTCTTTAGACCTAATTGAGTACTTTAATGGTTATAAAAGCTTGTCTCTTAGTAGATAAAGACAAAATAAAGAGTATATTTGTGCAAAAATTAAGTGAGTATCCTTATTTTTTTATCTTATTTTAATAATAAGGAACGGACCCAACAACTCGCCACATTGGAAGAGTGACTATAATGTAACCCCCTAGATGTCTATGCTGTCCAATAACATACGCTTCAACGAAAGAGACTTGATCGCAAGAGAGAAGAAAAAAAAGTTTAATAAGTGGCACTATCTTTAGTTAATCATCATCCTTATCCCAAAGTGTGGCCAATGACTAGAGAATATATATAGCATAGGAAAATTACAAAATGTGTGATGTGTTGGTCCATGGCATTTACCAATTTAAGAAAGCTGGGGAGAAGATTCCTTGTTTCAATGGAATGGCAAGGATATTCTAACTTATTCCAAGATTCCTTGTGTACATATATTTACACAAATGTACATATTAAGATTGATTTCTAGATTGGCTTTGGTCATAAAGGTTAATATTGAGATTTGTTTACTATAAGATTCACTATCGATTGGGGTTATATATATTAGAAATGTGTCATACATCACGAGTTTATATTGAACAGATTACAAAAATCAACCGTTGCATATAAAATGGGGAATAAAACACTTAGCTGTCAAATATTTCTAATCTTGATGTGAGCGAGCTAGATTCTGTTGAACCATCAATACGACCGCATTCATATTGGGAGAACTAATATGCATTTGTTGGATGACTCAATAAGTATCATTATATCATTCTCAACTAATAGCTTATCTTTTCAGAACAATTGGTAATTTAAAATGTTGTCAAAGGTTTAGTTTCTAAATGGTTTCAAGTTAAAGTATCTCCGTATGCATTTTCTTCTATGTTGCATTCTTCTTCTCCCTTTGCGTTCTGCTTCTCTATGTGTATGGATATTGCATGATCTTCATGTGCAAGGTTGAGTTGCATGTAAAGATGACGTTAATACATTGTTCGGATAATTTCCACGCTAATACATTGTTCAGTTAATTTCTTAACAATTTAAGCTTTTTAAACAATCATTAACCAACTAGTATTTAGTTATTTGTTATTAGTTTAACCATTAATCTAGCATCCAAGCTAGGTCTTATGTTGAAATGTGAGGAAAATGACAATAAAACGGAAAATGTGATAGATCTAACGGTTTATGTTTGTTTGTTTGTTTTACCTTTATTTTTCTCTATAAATTATTCTCTAAATTTTTGATTCAAATGCAACCTAAACAAATCTAATTTGTGAAATACTTTCGGATTTTTTAACTTGAGAACCACACAACTTTTCATGTGCATTAGCGGTATATTTAAATATTGAATTTGTCAAGAAAATTTAAAAATGGAAGAAATCAAATTACTTGCACATATTCGTTTTTTTATGAGTACCCAAATAAAAAGTAGATTTTTTTAATTATTCTTTTTAAAAAAAAATTCATATTGATTGCATGTTTTTTTTTTAGCACTTTATTGAGCTTTGGATCTGACCACTCAAGCTTCCACAAAGCATTCTAGTGCAAGTGGCCTAGTTTCTTTCCAACAGCAAGATTCTGTAAAAATTCACATATAGGCTGCCAAGTGGAGGCTTTTATAATATATATATATATATATATATATATATATATATATATATATATATATATATATCACAAACTCTATTTATCTTTTGATAGATCTTAGCAAAATGAGTTTTCTAAGGTTGTGTTTGGATTAAAGATTTAGTAAAGAAAAATAAAAAAAGTTAATAAATTCAACAGATCAGATTTAAGCTTTTTCTTATAAAAAAATTTTCATCCACAAATTTTTAATAAATAATTAATGCCAATACAACATAATAGCTAGTATTTAATGACTATGAACGTGCCGCATCAGATGATAAACAAAAATAAATGGTCTTTATGAATGATTCAAGGTAACATTTTTTTAACAAAATATATAGAATCTGTATCTACATGCTTGTAATTATATAGGCTAAATTGGGATAGAGAGACATATTTTTTCCAAAGGATCCAAACTCTACCAAACATCAAACACCACTTTCCTTCCACAATAAAACACCATCACCTCCTTGTTATTATTCAAAATATTGGTTTTGTCACCAAAAATAATAAATCAAAAAAGCAATAATTTTAATGATCAAGCCATGGCAATTGTTGAGTTGTGATCATTTCATGGCATCATTCAAGGTACCCACAATCTTGGTTTTGAATCTAAATGAGCAAATTGTAGACAACAATTCAAGGTTTACAAAACATGGTCTCTCTCAAATTGTACAAGAACACAGGAGCTCCCAAAAAAGAAAGAAGAAGAAGAAGAAGAAGAAGAAGAAGAAGAAGAAGAAGAAGAAGAAGAGAAAGGGGTTTATGAGAAGGGAGACTTTGGAATCTTCAACTTCTTGCGGTTATGATTCCAAATTTTATTTTCCTTTCCTTCATTTTCACGGCAACCAAACAAGCAAAGGAAAATAAAAAGATATAAAAATAAATTTAGCCAAGCATCAGACTTGCCTAGAGATTAATTAATCACAATGCTTCAACTCATCCCTTGGGCTTTGGTTGCTTCATTTCCATGCAATTCTGATCTTGACGTCTTCCTTCAAACTCCATTAGTCACTTAAAATTTGGATTTAGAAGATAATTAAGAATAGCCTCAAAGAAAGATTTGAGGAGAGAGGACAAGAAGGGGAGGGATTTGGGTAGTGGTTTAGGGTGTATTTATATTGGGGGTTTGGAATTTCTTAGTTCTTAGTATTGTAGAATGGAAGGAACAAGGATGGAGGAAAAAACAATGATACAGTGGATGCAAATGTAAATGGGAACCTACTTGCTTGTGTTTGTTTATTTCTAGTGGAAAGAATAGTTATATACGTAAAGTTGGGATATCTCATCAAACTTCAGAAACAATATTCACAACTAATTAAACAACTGTCTAAGCTTGAAACTTGTATGTTTGATCTCTTTCAAGGTTTGATATTTGAAATCTATTAAGTGTTAATAATTCTTGAGTTGTGTCAATTCATACGAAACTTAGCATTGGCTTTAATCGGAGCCCTGTTAGCAGACGGTGGAATTAGTCTCTCGTATTAATGTTACAATTAAACTACAGAGCCATCTCGTATCATGTGAAAGGCTAAGAGCATGTTTGGCAAAATTTCTAGTAACTTTTTTTTTAACTTTTAGCTAGAAAAAAAATTATAGGTGAATGTTTGTCAAAACTTTCAAAAAGTGCTTAACAACTTTATTCTGCTTTTAAAGAGGGATTTAAGCAGATTTTCAAAAGCACCCTAAGTTGCTTCTCCAGCTTCTGCTTCTGCTTCTACTGGTTTTCATGCCCAAAAAAATAAACTTTTATAATTTGGACAATTTTTATTATACTTTTACAGTTTTTTCAACAAACACCCATCCAATTTACTAAATACTTTTTTAACTTCTAAAAAAAATTCTGGACCCACCTCTCCCAAATAATTTTTTTTTCTCCAATTGATATAGGCTTAGAAATGTCTAGGAATATTGTATCTCCATAGTCGTCTAGTAATTATTGCAAAATAGCAGATTAGCACTTTGATTTGATCCTATTATGGCCATAATTAATTTGACCATGACTTCAACTTTTTACACAACGCTTGAATTTATAATCAAAACCATGTTAGGCCATAACTATACACACTGGCGGATTGATAAAGGGACCGGAGCTGCCCCCACTGAATTTTGAAAAATCATTAAAAAAAATAAATTTAATGTATTTATCTTTTTTAATTAAAAAATAATATAATTTGACCCTATTCATCAATGAAATATTTAAATTTTTATTTTTATTTTATTTTAATTAATTAAAAATAATTTTATACATAACCCTATATAAATTTTGCTCTCACTAATAAAAATATTCTGAATCCGCCTCGACTCTACACGTGCATCACAAATACACTACTAACCAATTTTAAACGCACTAAGCAAGCAAAGTAGTGGATATGGGTGGGTCATCAAGACCAATAGAAATCGGTGGGTCCCATTTAACGAAGAAATCCACGTGAATCATATGCACGTATCCACAGTACTACATACCTCGAATTTAAAATTAATTTTTTTTTTAATTAATATATATATATGGACTAATTTCAATTTGAGTGCGATCCGAATAACACTACTTGGAATGCATACAAATACGTCAGTAAAATTTTTAGGTAAATTGTATTAATGATATAGAGAGAGAGGCGGACACCTCACTCTTTTAAATTTTGGACCACTGGAGATTTGTCCAGTTTTTAATTTTAGTATTTCAAAATTAGTTAAAGTAGACATCTGGTCATTAAAAAAAGATAAACTATACTGATATCCGCTGGAATTTTGGGTTAATACACAAAAAACTTTTACGTTTGAGAAATTACAATGACCTCTCCTGAAATTTGAAACTTGTAATAGATTCTTTTATTTTACACTAATCACCCTTGAGGTTCCGAATTAATATACAAAACACCCCTGACGTCAATCGTCCATTAGCAAGATTGACTATCCATTCATGACGTCAACTGAATAGTGGTTGAAATATCATATATACCTTTCTTTTTGACAAAATTACTATATACCTCACAAGAATGTTGATTGAATAACTAAAAAATGAATCATATTGACTCATTAATTATTTAATTATATTATTTATTCTATTTTCGTTACTAATTTATTTAAAATAATAATAAAAATCGATCACATATTATACATATGCTTAAATTAAATATATTTATGTCTAAAATACTATTATTTTTTGTCATTAAATTAATATCTTTGTGGAATATATATTAATTTTGTTAAAAAAAATGGCCTATATGGTATTCTAATCACTATTCAGTTAACATCATGAATGGACAATCAATCTTATTAACGGACTGTTGACGTCAGGGTGCTTTGTGTATTAACCCAGAACCTTTAATTATGTGGAGCTGGAACCCAAAAAAAACACACTAAAACAGACAATGGGTAGTGGTCTAGTGGATCATTTTGGCTTAATATGTATGTACGGAGGCAAGGAATCAAATTGATTGGACGGTCCAGATTGACTTTTGTATTATATCATGCAGTGAGTGCAGATTGATTTGGATAATCATACAATTTATAAATTAGTTTTTGGTTTTTAGTGCTAACCCAACTAAGATATTGATCCATGCAAGCTAACAAATTTATTAATTTGCTTAAAGGTCACCCATAATGCTCCACGTCTTATTACTTTCTTTTAAGGTCAGATAATCGATACTCCACGTCCCAAGTTACAATAACAAACAAACAAATTTTGCTGTAAGATCTATTTTTTTTTGTCTTGAAAGTTATGTAAAGTTTGTCACAACTTCTGTTTCTTTTTATATAAATGGGACAAAAGCAACTTAGAAAAAGTTTTAAAAATTTAATTTTTAGGAAAGCTTTCATTTTAACGGTTTTTAATTCTAATTTTTAAATAATCAATTTTACCATAAGTCCAACAGCAACAAACACTCTTTTGATAATGGTAGAGGCGGCTACCAAAAATATTTGAGAGAAATTAGCCCTTCTCTCTCTGGTCTCAATTAAGGTAGTGGGTTCTTTATTGAGGGGATGGATTTTTTTTTACTAATATTTGGTTACATGCAGTTTCTCATTACACACATACAGAGTAATTACCAGACTCAAGCTCTGGGGGGTAATTTCAAGGGGGAGTGAAGAATTGGAGTTTTTACCATTAGTTCTTCCCCCATTAACATTCAAGCTCAAAACTCTTACATGTGAACGTTCTATGTTCTAGCCGACTTTAACGTAAAACAAAATTTTGAGATTTTTGAAAAAGATTTAAGAATGGAAGAGTAAT
>BRYE01000022.1:19972399-19974899 GCA_030159115.1 Actinidia arguta var. hypoleuca
ATGACTTTTTTTAATAGTTTGTTGTTATTTTTGCTAGTCAAGTAAGAGTGTGTATGGTACGTATGAAAATAATAAAAATTATTATGATTAATTATAAAAATAAGTTGTGTTCATTAGAAATTATGGCGAAACTGATATGTGTTCAGGCAATAAAAACATCAGCAATACGTCCCAAGCTAGTAATTATTCAAAGCTCTCGGAGTACCATGTGACATTTATACGCAGTGCTCCTAACTAATCACGTAACATTTATGTTCTTGGAGTACCATGTAACCAAATGGGAGATCAATCGATACACATTTTTCATGTTTATTAGTACATTTTTTGTATATTACAATACACTTTTCGCCCATAAACCACCGCCTATTGGGTGACATATAGCATTTTCCTTCATATTTTTTGTCGAGATGTTGATGTCAATATATTAGAGTTTAAGTTTCTTAATAAATACGTTTCCAAATATTCCCGGAGTCTCCACTGTCCCTACAGGGTATCATGTGTTTTGATTTCATTATCTAGGTACCTAAATCTTATTCTTTTAAGATATACAATTGAACCTCTTGGTGTTCTGATGAAGGCTCTAAACCGAATTTGACCAGAATTACGGTATACATTATTTTTAACTTTTACCTGAAATGTGGTGGTGGTTAGTTGATTTAGTGGTAGTTTCAAGTGACTTTAATCCTGTTTTATTGCATATTGTTTCAGTGTAGATGTTGGAAAGACGGTATAACCTCCTCGCATACTCTTAAGGGGTCAAATATCACAAAATCAGCATGGGATTTGCTTTGAGGGTCCTCCTCCAACTTTGGTTCGGGTTAATTATGGGATAACATTCATGATTCATGTCATTACGGATGATAACAGAAATAGTTAAAGGGTGAAGAAGGAATTGTTCTTTTGACTTCCAAGGTCTGTAATATGTGTGTTATGTCACTATGAAAAAACAATATCGCCATTTTCGATATGTGTTTTTTCTTGTTTTTTTTTTAATTTCAGATTTATGATGAATTAATAAGGTACTATAAACTAATTTAATATACAGTCACTGGTATGTTTCTTAAGTATGAGAATGTGCTGGGCCTCAGTAGCTTGTATTATATACTGTAACTTCGAGCTATGTACAATTTTTTTCGTCAAAAGTGCAATAAATTGGTGTAATATTTTCTTTCTTTGCATACTTTCCTTTTCATGGTTGATCTTACAAGTTGAAAGGCCAGACCTCTGTCCATTTATTTTGACTCTATTATCGTATGTATCTTTTGCATGGCTTACAGTCTTCAAGTAGATGACTACTGAATTTTAGCTTTCCTGGTTTGTTTGTTGGTTAGCTTCTAATTTCTATTGTTCAAGTTACTCTGATGGTTCTCTTTTGCTTAACCTTAGTGATTTGATAGTGATAGATTTGCACATATACATATTGATGGTGCCAGTTAAATATCAAACCCATTGAAACTTGTTTCAACTGCCTTCATGCACTCCACCACATTTCTTGTCATAGTCACAAAAATCATAGCATGATCTTGCTATTTACGTGTCGACCAGGGACAACAATGGATTGGGTATTAAAGGGGATCCCCTTTCCATCTCTGCTCCGCCATAATCGATCCAACCCTATTAGTTGCCCCCCACCCCCACCTCCACCTCCACCTCCACCTTTTACCTACCCTTATAACTTTAGAAAGATCGATATGTTAAGAGAAATGGTGAAGAAGAGGAAAAGGGAGGAAAAGGAGAGAATTAAGGGAGAAAGAGACAAATAAACCTAGTTATATTCAGATTATATGACTTATATATCTCCATTTTTGTCGAAAATTTGTTGTTCGTGCATTTGCATAAAAATGGGTTGGGATCGGGGTGGGGTGTCGGGTCGGAGAAACCCTCCATCCCCTCTCCCTTACCCCACACCATAACAGTTTTTATGTTTTCTTTCCCAAATCTGACCTACTCTATTAACAATCACCCAAGCAAGATCAGACACCCATAGGAAGACACCCAACACTGTATAGTTTTTCTCCATCAATCAAGTGCTCCTTCCCAGGCTTTTTTCCCCACCAGTAAGCCATAGAACATTTCGTTCTCATCATATTTTCGAACTTGAATCGTCCTAGAGTCAGTTGAGTTCCTCTACATGGACGCAAGAAAACTCTATCCATTTTGTCTGGTACCACATTGGTGTCTTTGAAGCTCATTTTATCTTATTTTCAGGCATCTGGAAATAAATCCTGTCCTGGCGAAGCCAGAGCACCATCAGTAGATTCTAAGGGAAGCAATTGATGACCAGCAAACAACAAGAATAAGGTTAACACACACCTGATTAGATGAACTAGCTACAATTATCTTAAACAAGAACTTAAGCAAGGAGGTTGAAAAACAAGTTCTTTGCAAAGAGTGATTATACACAAAATCTCCTGTTTTTGCCAATGATGCCATCAAATTCAAGTGGAAACTGTGCATAGATTTGCCTATCTGACTTGGAACCCAGAAGCAAACACCATTT
>BRYE01000022.1:19997399-20002399 GCA_030159115.1 Actinidia arguta var. hypoleuca
TTTTTGAATTTTAATTTTAAAATACTTATAAATACCATATTTTTAATGTATTTGAAGGGTTTAGATATGCTAAACAGTATCTTTAATAACAGGACTTAAAAAAAATGGAATAGAGATTTAAGAAATAGAAAGGGATTTAGATTTTACCATAGTAGAAATATTTGCGTAATTTTTCGATTTCGATTCTTCGTTTTCTTTTTCTTTCTTTTCTCTAACCTCCCTATCTGTATTCTTCCTTTCTCTCTCTGTGCGTTTGTGTTTTGTTTTGTTTTTTTCTTTGTTTGTTTGTTTTTAAAACAAGCTGCTGCCAGCAACTATCTAGGTGCCATTTGCACACACCTAAGACAAACACACACACATGCACATGCAACAGCCATTCTCTCTCTCTGTGGCATGTATGCCATGACTTATCAAATTACTTGACAAAATTACATTTCAACCCTTCCAACTTTTAAATAATTATATTATTTTTTTTAATTTTAATATCCTCTTTAATTCATTCCATAAGTTATGAATCTTTTAATTTAATTTCAAGATGTATTAAATGATTTAAATTGAATCTCAAAAATTCATATTTTATAATAAAATAAAGATAATTCAGGTTCAAGGTATTACATCCATAAATGGAAATTACTTTGAAAGCAAAAAAGATATCACTGACACGTTAACTTTGACCGTGACAAAATAAATTTATGAAAAGATAGTGGCTTGTATTGAAATAGTATTCTTGATCATGGGGAATATATCCAAAAGGTAATTAAAAGTTTAACAAATAAACTTTTAATGTGTGGGACCCAAGACTTTTGACAAAATCAAGGGTAGTAGGATCAATGAAAGCAATATTAACTTAGTAAAAAAAAACTGGTTGACTTACGTTATAAGTTTAGCATTGGAAGTCTGTTTCTTTCTAAAGTCTAAAGTTTAAAATTAATTTTTAATTGTTATTAATTCTTAAGATGGATTAGTCGATACAAAATTTTATTTTATCTTTAATCAGACATCACATAGTGAATAGTAGAATTGGTCTCCCAAATACGAAGTTATAAAAAAAATATTAACTTCAGTAAATCTTCTTTGCTATTTCCTCTTCCTTTTCCATTAATTCCAAATATGTAAGAAAACATGTTTTCATCTGCTCATGTTTAAATACTATATTGGTGTAACCATTAATTTTTTTAATAAGGGATGATGCCGCTTTCTCATTGCCCTTATTGCTAGCTGATAGATCAAGCTAGTTAGACGATGCGGACGTTCTCTCTTGAAGTCTGGTGCTTGTATCTCACCAAATTCTTTCGCTTTTAGCGTTCGGCCTACCCTCTTTATTTGAGTTTTATATGACATTTTGCCTTCTTAAAATATTACTGATTCTCTCACTTTGATCCTTAAATTAATAATTTTATCACTTTAACCCTTAATCTATTAATTTTATTCAATTAGAACCAACTTCCTAATTTCGTCCAAATTATTGATGGAACTTGGGTGGAATATTACACAGGGGCGCCATGTAATGTTTTGAATTTTTTTTTTATTTGGACTTGGACTATAAATATCCATTAATGGTATTGATTGTTGGGCCATGGGCCAAATAGGTTATGAATTATTTTTGGGCTAGGCCCATTACTTGTTAGATTATTTATGGACTAGGCCCATTGGGATTAAATGAAGGGTATACTAGTGTTAATGTGTGAGTGTAATATACCATAGTAAAGCCCATGAGAAGCTTCCCCAATACACTTCCCCTTTCTCTCAAATCAAATCAGCCATCTTTCCCTCTCTCCCCCTTCTTTCTCTCTCTCTCCCTCTTTCCTTTCTCTCTCCAAAGGAGCTCCGCCCGAAATCCCATTTTTCGGCCACTTTTCGGTGACATCCGACCTTCGCTCAAAGAATGAAAGTTGATCATCTCGTCGAGCTCTTCGATTCTAACCGATTGAAATTTTGATAGGACTCCGTTTGGGCCTCTATTTTTTTAAAAATTCATCATTTTTTAAGAGGTAGTTTAATATCGTGTTAATGCCCTATTATCTTTATTTTTATGATTTTAGAGTGTGTTTGGTTGTTAGGATAACATATTTTGTGAATATATGTTACCATGAAAACCTAGGAAATCTCATGTTTAGGTTATTTATAATGTAACCTTAATAACATATGCCACATGTTTGATAAAATGCTTGTGAGAATATCGAATTTATTGCGGAAATAACGAATATAGGTGTTTATGTGATTAATTCGATTTTATGTTAGTTATTTGGTAGAAATCTATGTCATAATTGATACGTTAGGAAATTAGAGACTTTTTCGTGATTTGATGGTTATTTAAATTGTGAACTTTAAATAGATATATTGTTCATTTGATATGTACATATATATATATGTATATACGTTGTGTTTTGAGCATTGGATGAGTGACTATGGCATTAAGCATAACCATATCATAGCATCATCGTGGCCTTGTCGGATTTTGCACAACATTGGGATGGATACATTAATGGATGGTACTCCCTTAGGGAGGGGTACTAAGGATAAAAATTCCGGATGTGGGTGTGGTGGTGAGGAAAAGGGCGGATGACTCCCTAATAAACATTCACTCCAATCTTTACTCGGTTAGCTCCCGGGGATTGGTTTTAGCTACACTCCTTGTGTGGGTGACCCATAATCCGGTGTTGAGAGTGTGTGTGCATTGGGATGAACATTGTTGCATCTAAGCCATTTGATTGGTTTTATCGCCTTGGTGGCATCATCATTGCACTTCATTTTTATTTTCATGATTTCAGAGATAGTATGATATTTTTACAATATTATTCTACTAAGCCGTCGTGCTTAATCAAATAAAATAAAACCACTTTCAGGTAAAAAGGATAAGGGCAAAAGCCCGACTTGATTTGACCGTGTTTGGGTCTTTTTGAAGGCTTTCTCGTGGATATAGTTTTATTGGATGTTTTGTGGTACTTATAGTAAAAGCATGTAATTCTTTTGGGTAATTTAGAACCTTAGGATAGGTTTAAATTACATTTGTTACATGTATCTATTATTGGGCACGTGTTAACCCCTTTTTATTTCAAACATGTAAAGGGATTTGTTTTGATGTAAATCTCATTCGGACAAAGGTTTAACCCTTTTAAAATTAATATTATTGTACTGAACTTTGACTTTTTCAACGGGTGTCCACGTAAGATAATCCCTTTAATTTCGCACTTTTGATTGGTCCACGTAGGACCTTTTTTCGTATTTTTTGACTTGTTGACCTCGTTCCCGTGGTATGATTTTTGGGGCGCGACACGCTATGTCACCCAAAAACCAAGATCCAACCCCATCACCGAAAACCTAAAATCCAAAAAACCTAATACCCCAAAACCAAAAACTAATCTCCCTCAACCTATGGCCGACTGTCCACCCCTACCAATAACTCCAACGTTGAACAGAGAGAGAGAGATTGTTCCTAGTTGTAATATGAGTAAGAAGCTACCACTGGAATCACGGACCATTGTCGTCAAAAGTCGCGAGCTGTCATGCGCAACTGTGGTTTTGGCTTCAAGGTCTTTTGTTGAGGCAATGTGAGTTGTCATAATCTCTTAGGATATCGACCACGATGGGCACAAGGGCTCTCCATTTCTAATGAAATTATAAGGAGTTAAGGCCAAGTTTGGACTAACATTTTTGAATTTTTTTAGTTTTTTTTTTTTTAGAGAACTTTTTAAACCATTTGATCAAAATCTTATACTTTTATGGTTCCTCTTAACAAGAGAAATTTGAACATGTAAAATTTTTATTCAAATTTTTAAAAACATCAATAAAAATAAAAAAATTAATCAATATGCCAAGTAAAATTGATTTTCTTTTATCCATAATGAACCTTTTATCAAATTAGATAATTTTTTTTATATTTTTAGACACCTCTTACCAAGAAAAAATAAAAAAATATAAAATTTTAATCAAACAGCTTAAAAAAATTGACTAAAGATGAAAAAAATCAAAAGTCAAATCAGTTAAAAACTCTCAAAAAAAACTACGTCAAATTGAGGTCTAAGTGCAAACTAGGAGGTACAACTATCTATAATACAAATCATAACTACGTTTGAATTCTAAATTTATCTCTCGCTATCTACGATAGAAATTTATTTGTGTTAATTCAATGACTAAGATTTCACTTGAAATTATTTTTTTTGGCCCAAAAATATCAGTTTCTTCTTCTCAAAAAGTGTGAGATCCACGTAAGTTCTCATCCAATAAACAACAAAACTTTTAAAATGGATATATGTTTTACTCAGTGGATTATTTTTGTAGTGGGACCCCAATAAAAAATTAAAATACATATTTTTTTCTCTCATTTTTATTTTTATTTTTTTTAATATTTTTTTATTATTTGATCATTTTTTATATTATTTTAGTTATTTTGACGATTAGAGTCTAAAAATATAAAAAAATTATTTAATTTGGAGATTAAAATATTTTTTTATTATTTTTAGTGATCTTCTTCTCAAAGGTGTGAGGCTCACGTAGGTTATTATTCAATGGACAAAAAATCTCTAAATCTGAACATATTTTTTATCCATTTCATCATTTTTTAGTGGGACACAAAAAATTAAATTAAAACACCTCTTTCTTTCACCTCATTTCTCTCAAACTAGCAATTTTTTTTTAAATCATTATAATTTTTAATTTATTCTCTATTTTATAATAATGTATCCCTTTATTATATACATATAATGTATATTTTATTTGATATTTTTATTTTATCTATTTTTTAAATTATAAAATTTTAATCATTGTAGATAGGCACGAACAATTACTAATAATTACTAAAACCAGTAGAAGTGGTTAAAAGGCGCAACGTGGCTTTTGGATGGCCTAGAGACATTTGCACAAAAAAGTCCACATCTTTGAATGCAATAATTGATTCTATCACTTTACGTTGGAAAATAATAAAAGTTGAGAAAATTATAATTTCATAGTTGGAAATATCTTTGAAAACAAAAAAGATATCACTGACACGTTAACTTTGA
>BRYE01000022.1:20019899-20022399 GCA_030159115.1 Actinidia arguta var. hypoleuca
AAATATTAAATTAGTAAATATTCTTTGTTTTTTCCTCTTTTTCCCTCTTTCTTTTCCATGAATTTCAACTATGTAAGTGTAGGAGGATAAAATATCCCGTATTATTTTCGACCGAGCTTGGAAGAGCATCGTCGCCAGACTGTCGCTCTATAACAAGTTCGGTGGGGTCTCCGCGCCAAAGCTCAATCGATGCTCCATACCAAATTTTTTCTGACACTCGCACACTTGGATCTAGAAAGTTGATGACGTGATAAATTAGCTATCGCCCACTCATTTACATTATAGCCAGACATTTTTTCTCTCAAAGATACGCAATTTTTAGCCGTTGCACAATATACACTTTATCTCTATATATTTTTGGTCACTAACTTGACCGCCGAAGAGTTGTCCCGGAACAACTCTGACCGGTTTTTCTCATTGTTCGTGTCTCGCAAGTTTGACTAGCAGCCTTTGCCACTAGCATAACCACCGCCGGTATCTACATTGGATTTCCTTTCTTTTCCCAACTATCCAAAAGTAAGAAAACCATGTTTTTTTATTTACTCATGTTTAAATACTACATTGGTGTATCCATTAATTATTTAATGTCCATTATGTTATCTGTTCTTTTTAAATGATAGTTGTGCAAAAGGAGTCATACATTTCTATTAGTGTTTTGACTCTTGATGCATATACAACTATTATAAGGCACTTATGCTAATTTTTTTCTGCTAAACATTAAAATATTTCATGACAAAGTTGCCTTGCCTTGGTTAAAAATTATGCTGTCTATCCAATTTTTTATTGATAGTTCAAAATTAAATTAATTCAATCATATTACATGGGCCCACATTCAATGGTGTGCTCTTACTCAACCTCTCTTTGCAACTTTGAAAACTATTACTTCCTCCACTTCACAAACATTTGTCATACATTTTACTGCTACGAAAATTCTCTCATGAACAGAATTTTTTTTTCATTGAATAAGAATTTACGTGAATTTTACACCTTTTGAGAAAAAAAAAGTGGTATTTTTGAGCGAAAAAAATAATTTCAAGTGAAATCTCAGTCGTTAGATTAACTCAAATGAATTTTAACCATAGATAGCGAAAGATAAATTTAAAATTCAAACGCAGTTGTGATTTGTATTATAGATGTTTAAAAAAATGTAAGGATAACGATACTTTACCTTCTTAAAGTATTAATTGATTTCCACTTTGATTCTTAAATTAATAATTTTATCACTTTAACCTTTAATCTATTAATTTTTCTCAATTAGAACAAACTCTATAATTTCATCCATATTATTGATGAAATGTCACCCGAAAACATAATTATCCAAAATCTGAAATCCAAATAACATAATCATCCAAAATCTAATACCCAAAAATCAAAAACTAATCTCCCTCGACCTATGGCCGACTGTCCACCCCCACCAATAGTCCCAATACTTAGGGGACGGGGAAGATTAGGATTTTTATTTTGGTTTAATTATATAAAAAAAGATTGAGGTTGGATTTACGGAATGGATATGAGTTTTTGGGAGGGGATATGGGTCAGGGTTGCCGCATCAATGCCACGTGGTGCCAGGTTTTATTTTCAGTTAACAAATTAGACGGTGTTAAAGAATTAGAAAAAAATAATAGGTTAGGGTTGACATGATAAAATTATTAAGAGAAAAAGATTAGGTGAGCTTACGATGAAAAACAATGTGATCAATGACGCAGCTGTTGAGGTAACTAAAGACGACTAAGGCTGTGTTTGGATTAACTCTTCCATTTCCTTCCTTCATATACTTGCGACTTGCGAGATATTGGGGCCAGTGAGGATCCAATAATACGATCTTAGTCGTTTATTTTGTAAAGTTTATAGTATATTCCAACATCCATAGCTATGTGATTGGACGACTATGATTTATATTTTATTTTTATTTATTTTTTTAAAAAAAATATGTTTTAATCACGTAGATGTCTGATCAATTTGAATTTTTTTTAAATATTAATAAAATATTTTATTTTAAAAATTATACTTTTCATCTATTTTTTTTCTTAGGGAAATGTGTTTTAATTATACCGTTATAAAATCCAAACCATTCTAAATTTTTTCATAAATGATCTCAGCCTAAAAATTGAACCATTTTAACGCGAGCGGCACACCACTGTAATCCAACGAGTACACTATCTTTGCTAAGTGTCGGGAGTTTGGTGTCTCCCTCCCTCTCTCTCTCTCTCTCTCTCTCTCTAGTAGTTCATGGAGATTACATACAAGTCCTTTGCACTACTCGCCTGTGCTCTTATTCTTTCCATATGGGCATGGAGCGTCCTGAATTGGGTGTGGCTAAGGCCCAAGAAGCTGGAGAGGTGCCTCAGAAAACAAGGACTCAAAGGAAATTCATATAGGCTGTTATATGGAGACCTCAAAGAAAACTCAATGATGACCAAAGAAGTTAACTCCAGACCCATCAATCTCTCCGATGACATCCTGCCTCGTGTCATGCCCTTCTTCCACAAGTCCACCGTGA
>BRYE01000022.1:20029899-20032399 GCA_030159115.1 Actinidia arguta var. hypoleuca
GTCCATTTGGACATATTTTTCTGTTATGACCATTTTGACCGCACATGCCACATTTATTTTGTGAGTGACCCTCTCTAGCATCCATCTCATTATAAATACGAGTTAATATCTTCCTACCCTTTTCTATCCTCCATCTTGTTGGACATCCATATAACATTAGCCTTGTATATTCACACTACAATGATGTATCAAGTATGGGTCTAAAGTAAGAAGTATATGCAGTTTTGTAAGACTCGTTGGAGAAGAAATGATCTACAAATTACACGTAGTCAACATTTCGCAACGTGCAACATGCAATTAAGTGTGAACATAGGCGATGATACAATTGTCATTTACCACAACTGCAATTTGCCTCTTTAATGTCAATTATTTTCCACAATTCTCTTTGAATACCAACTATTGGGGGTGTCTCAACTTGAAATAAGCCCCTTTTAATATCAAATAAAGTTGCGAAATGTGATCTAAAAGTTTTCTGCAGTAGCAATTAACTCAGTCAGGACAGCTTTATAGCCACATCATCTCACGTTCTAAAAATTCTTTAACATTGGCTCTTTACTCAACAAAAAAATTATTTTTCCTAAAAAATGTCATCTGCACAATAGCCATAATAGGCAACCCAGTGTTTTAAAAATCGAACCGTTGAGAAAATTGAAAAAGAGACCGGATCACAGGTCACTAGTTCAATCGTCGGGTCAACTGTTATTGACTTGTGATGTCATAATTATATCATTAATTTATTTATTAATAGTAATAAAATATCACTTATTTTTTTACACGAATTTTTATACTTAAAACTTAAAATTTTAAAATTAAAACATACATTTTTTCCTAAAAGATTGAACTAGACGGTTCAATGACCGGGTTACCAGTTCAACCGCGGTTCTGACTGGCTTTGATTGAGTTTTGACCAAAACGAGTTTTGACGGGTGACCGGACCGTTTCTCCGATTGGTTGCCAATTCGGCCGGTTCGATCCAGTTTTTAAAACCATGCGGCAACTCATAGACACTCTTTAAAATATTATTATAAATATCTGACAAATTAGTGGTCATGTTGCCATAATGAGGACTAAAATCATATGAGAGTGTCAATTTCTCTTTAGGTTCAGCTTTTCTAAGAATTATTTAATCTCATCATTCAACTCAATTAGATCTTCATACAATCTGTCAAACTTATATTTTGAAAGTTCATCACACATCTTGCGTAGCATATTTTTTAAGACAACATTTTTAAATCTCGTGTTGAAGTTACTAACAAATTATCGTGAACAGTAACGATGATACCCAATTGGCTCTGGAAATTCGCGTGTCATGAAATTCTTAATAGCCGCATGTCTGTATGATATAATACACAATCCAATACGACCACCTGTTACCTACCGACAAAACAAATTTAAAAACCATCTCCAATTACTTTTAGTCTCTTCTTTGATAATAGCATAACACAACAAATAAACCCCACTATTCGCGACATAAACTATTGCAATCAACAATTTTGCCTTGTACTTACAATAAAGGTGAGTGCTGTCAATACTAATCAGAGGACGACAATATTGAAACCTATCAATTGAAGCACCAAATGCCCAAAAGAATCTCTCAAATTATCTCCATCAACCATTTTATGGTCCCACTGTACAACCGTACCCGGATTTGAATCTCTGATATCCAATGGCAATCTAGGCAGCATTTGAAAGGACTCCTAGTGTGTATCAAACAATCGCTCGAGTATTTTTTGCTTGGCTACCCACGCCTTCGAATATGAAACTTTATGATAGAAATCTCTATCTATAATAGATTGAATACTTGCAACACTAACATTTATATCTTATTTCACAATTGTCAATATGACCTCCGCAATGAGATCTGAGTTAATTTGACGATGGTGTTGCAAAACCAATGGGTTTCCGACACAAGTGTTTATATGTTATTTTTGAGATCACCCAACAATCATACTTCTGAAGATACCCTCCACACAAATACCATTGACATGCTAGTTCCTAAAGGCATTGCAACTGCAAAAAAGTTTTAATTGAACGCTGAACCTTGTATTGCAATCTATTCTTGATATGACACCGTTTAGCTGCAGTAATACATTGAGACTTGTCTTTGAATTGTTGACTAGCCTGCAAATTATCATCCGATATGACGGAAAGCTTACGACTGCAAGCCCAATCATTACATGTGGGTTGTGTCTCTCAACTAACATCCTCAAATTCAGGACCAAGAGGTGTCATGAATTGGATTTTTTACTCATCTTCCTCAACTCTATCAATATTGCAGTCATTTTCATCATCACTTCCTTCGATTTCTCCACAACAATATGGTGTAGATGTCATACCTAATCTAGGTTCCCTATTTATAATTTTTTGTACTGACATTAGTTCCCTTGCATTACCACCTGAACCAGAGGAACCAGTTGTCCATTCAATACTAGTTTGGTTTCCTCGTCTAGGTCTACTATTCTAGTACAGCTCTATCATTTGCGACACATTAGTGATGGCG
>BRYE01000022.1:20064899-20069899 GCA_030159115.1 Actinidia arguta var. hypoleuca
ATTTAGATCGATAACATATGATAATTCAACAATCTTCTTCAGAAACTGCAAGTTCTTGCAAACTCGGTTAGTTTCGCAAACTCGGTTTATTTTGGAAATTAAATTCGATGTAACAAGAGCAAGAAATCATGTTGAATGTCCTGATTTTGCTAGTCAAGCCTATTCCTTACTTTGTTGATGTAATAAAATGCAAGAAACGACGGAAAATGTGACAAGTAATTGTCATGTGATTCGTGTTCAAAGTAATTGAAATAAGTAAGAGGATCTTGAAATGCATGCAGGATATATTCAGAATCTTGTTAGCCTAGTAAAACGATTGTATTCAGAAAATTTTAAAACGCTGCGATGGACAGAATGACACCAATGAGGCAATAATGCATCCTACTTTGCAGTGACTTTGTACAAATGAAACCCGCACTGCAATTTATCGGGCAGAAGTTAGTTTCCAATTTCATTCAATCAGTTCCTACCCAGACTTGCATCTGAAAAGAATAGCATAATTTAGTGTCCTGTCTGCTAGATTGTTATTCAACGATAGTCCTGGTAGGGATGAAAAAACAAGAGCTAGATAGAAAAAAATGCTGGTAATTAGAGAGATGGTTGGTAATTATTTGGAAATTAAAGTGGAAATACATGTTACCAAAACCCATACATAAATGAACATAATAAGTGCTGTGAAGAATTTTCAGAATTGATCCAAAGACTTGTAAAACAAATTATATTCCCAAACATAGAAATCTCATATGTTAAAATCTGAACAAATATCCAATGAATGTGCTCATCGCCCATGGGAATAGGCAAATCACTCTTCTTTTGTTGTATTAAGTAATGAGACGATCTCAGGGGCCAATTCAAAATCAAAATTGAAAAATCCCATGCATCATTCCATGTACAATTTGGCATTTGGTTTACCGTAAAATATTTTGATAAGAACCGAGGCTTTAGTATCCCACAATATTCAAAACTCTGTGGTGGCATGTTTGAGGGAACAATTCCAGATTCTGGTGCAAAAACATCGCACACAATATTCTTTTTCTTTTTCCCTCGGTCGTCTTCTTCTCCAGAAATTGATCTTGACTTTTTTTGTTTCAGCCTGAACATGTCTTGATTTTTTCTCTTTTTAGAAGCTATCTTTCTGTTTTTCAAGCCCGCCTCTTTTTATTCTGCAAACAATATACTCTTCTTTCAGTCCAGTACATTGGTTCCTGTCAAAATATTATCTCCTAAAGGAAAGTTCGAGGAATGCAACAAAGCATAAATTTACCCTTTTCCATAGATATTTAATCTCCTCAAATATCCCAATAACACAATTATTTGTATGATTACGTTGGTTCTCTTAATAATGCTACCGAGCTTAAACCTAAATAATAGTTTGAATGTGAATTTTAAATAAATTTATTTATTTAATAAGTATGAAAGAATTATGGAATGCTATATATGCTTAAGACATGCAAAATAAATGATATGAAAGTTGTTTTGAACTATATAGAAGCGTTCATGATATTCACATTGGTCATGCAACTTTAGATAGTTAGAATTTGAATTCTAATTTTCCGAAAAACCAACTACATGATGCAAATATATATATAAAAAATAGTAATCGATTAATTGAGAAGAAGTGGGGCGAACACAATAATCCAAAAAAAGAAGGAAAAAAGGGGAGTTGTGGGAGCTTACTTGAGAGGATGGAATCGATTTGGAATGGCCCTGGTGGGTATAGGGATAATTAGTCGAATCCCATAGTCTAATCCCGTGAAACAAATACCCCCAAAGTGTAAGGGTTTAACTGACACAATTGAAAGTAAATGTGCAAAGTGATATTTTAATAAGTAAAGGTGTAAAGTGATATTTTAATAAAAGTACAGGAATGCAAAGTGCAATTTACCATTGTGTATTGGAGAGTCGGGCCGGGCAATGACGGGCTTCAAACATCATTTGCAATTGAGCCCAATTCCCAATTCAACTACGCCCAATTCTATCATTCCCAAACACTTACAAAAAGAAACAAGTGCCTCAGGGTTAGCCTCGCGGTCTAAAATCTGTGATTAGAGGTATCCTCCTTTATAATGTTTCAGGTTTGAATTTGATCAACTTTTGAGTTTATGTATCAACTTCCTCAGTTTATATGGGGCTTTGTATCAACTTTAATCGAGGCCTCGCTAGTAGACAATGGAGATGGATACCGAATTATAAAAAAATAAAAAAAAGATTAGGCTTGACAAACATTGGGCTAAGGGCATCTCTAACACATCCTTCATTTCTTCATTTTGAAAGAGAAACTAGCTCTAGGTCATTCTCCAAAATATTCTACCGAATTATAAAAAAACGAAAAAAAGGTTAGGCTCGACAAACATTGGGCTAAGGACATCTCCAACACATCCTTCATTTCTTCATTTTGAAAGAGAAACTTGCTCTAGGTTATTCTCCAAAATATTCTCTATTTGAGAGGATGAGTTTTGATCCTTCAAATATGAAAAATGAAGGAAAATATAGAGGACCTCTATTTGAGGGGATGGAAACTATTCCTTAAAATGCATATAACTTTTAATATATATTTATAAATTTGGTATCATTAAAAAGAGATTAAAATTTCCTTCAAAATGAGAATAAAATATTGAATATTTTTAGTAAAAAGTTAAAAAATGATCATTCAAAAATTTGGAGAAGAAGTGATAAATGATGTAGTTTTAGATAGATTTGCACTAGTTTTTTTGAAAAGTAAAGTTAGAATATAAAGGATTGTAATCGAATTGTAAAATACTCTAAAATTATTTTTTGATTAAATTACACTATTTTAATCTTTTAAAATAGGATATTGGGTACGATACGGTTCCAATTTTGTAAATGGTGGTCGGTGATGAAGGCCACGGAGGGAAGGCGAGAAAGTAGTTATGGTGTGTGGTTGGTCTCCAATTTAGAGCGAGGGTAGGAGAGAAAGAGAAAAGTAGAGTCCACTTAATTGTTTATTTATGTAGATACAGTCGTAATTAAATCGTATAAGCATGGGGTATTTGTTATTTTGCTTGTATAATTGGCTAGTTGATATAAATTCTAGTTAGGCCTGCGCTATTAATAAGTTATAAGGGAACGTAGATTGACGATTGACCCAACTTTTGAAAAAAGGTCAAACTTACTCTGAGGCGATGTGGGGGTATTTCAATATATTTCTTGGACCAGAGCAGTCGGACACTTGGTACACTTGACGACAAACTCAACCTAGCTTTGATACTGCATGGCATTAAAGAGAGCTGGACGACAAGCCTAACCTAACTTTGATACCACTCGGCGTACTGAAAGACAGACCCAACTTAGTTTTGATACCACTAAGCAAATAGATACTCGACATTTCTTTTCTTAAAACTCATGTATTAAAGATAGGGGAATATAAGTCTTATAGATAAAAGCAATACTAGACAATGTGGGACATTTCAACGTAAATCTTCCAAAATACAATTATTCTCCTCCCAAAATTTTTATTTTTTTCTTAAAAAAATCAATTAAAACTTCAAGAGAACTGAAAAGTTGCTAAAAAAAATAATTGCAATCACGAGAAAGAGAGTCATTTTCTTTATGCATGCGAATGGGAGCACGTACCAGTAAAAACAACGAATGTCAGGGACAGCACTTTCACTTTTGAAGCGTAGCTTTCAAAGGTGATCATACAAATTTCATTTGGCAGATGAGAGAGAGAGAGAGAGAGAGAGAGAGAGAGTTACAATATCAGAGCATCCACCTTAAGTTGGTTAAAAAATCAGTATGACTAATTTAGCTAATAAAAAAATTAAAAATAATTTATATTAAATTAGTTAAAATAATTTATAAATATAAAATTTTTATTGTGCATAGTTAAATTTGACTAGTTACTATCCACATGCTATTTAAAGCATAAATTCTATTTTTATTAAAATATTTTTTTTAAATTCTTTCATTTTCAATTGTACTAGTTCATTTTTTAAACTTGGTCGTTTTATCCGTATACCGTTCAATTAACAATAAATGCGTTAAAAAAATATGGCCGTTTTTAAAATATGACCATTTAAAAAATATTACTATTGAAAAGCAATTTAAAAATTAAATAAATAATAAGATTAATAAAATAAAAATACTAAGAGAATTATTATTTAAAAAGTAATTATTTAAAATTAAATTAATATTTTTGAAGTTATAATTTGAATCAAATTAAATGAGTTGGATGCGAACAGTCTTCCAATGATTAGTTTCATTCCCCCTCCCCCTGTTAGGTAGTAAAGCGTTGAAATAGGGGGACGCAGTGGGACCCCATCTCTCTTGCCCGCCGCGTGAGGGAAGCAACGAACAACGTCTTTTACAAAGCAAAGCTACAGGGTGAACGTCAGGTCATTGCAGGGTCAAATTTCTTTCGTCAGAGTAGATGAGTCCATGCTCGAGAGAGAGAGAGAGAGAGAGCATTCGAATTCCCTCACCGAAATGAGGTAAGAAGCCGTTGAAAATGGGGGAGCCCATGTGTCTTGTCCTCAGCGTGAATGAAGGAATTTTTTTCAGTGCGGGCATCGGGAATAGAACTAGAGTGTACGAATCGTCTTACCCATCCGCATTCTCCACTGCAACAAATCAATCACTAGTAAAAAACTTGGGCAAAATGTCACCGACGACCCCTTGGTTGCACCTGAAATCACACTGCACCTCTTTGTTATTTGAAAATACACTCAGGTGTCGAATGACGCAATTGCTAGGATACTCTTATTTAATTATAAAGTTTTTCAGAGAAATACAAAGATGTTGGATGGGTCTTTATCATCTCATTTGAAAATTAATTCATTTTTAGTAAAGGAAGTCAAATTAATTCCCACCTCACAAAGTTTGTTTTACAAGTCGTTTACACTGATATAGTGGTATTGTTCCATTCTCAATAAGAGAGATGAAAAAGAAGCCAAGGTGCCCTCTTCCACTGACTCCTCTAGCATTCATTGGCACTTCTCAGTATCTCCACCTTCCACCCACATCAACATAGCCTACCACCG
>BRYE01000022.1:20102399-20112399 GCA_030159115.1 Actinidia arguta var. hypoleuca
TTGAATAAATATTTTAAGACTTGGGAGAGAGATTGTGCCACTAAATACTAACAAAAACAAAAATAAGAATAAACGAATAAATATTAGGAAAAATTACATAAAAAATGTTAAGGTTTCACCGCGAGAACAAATTAAATTCTAAAGTTTCAGTTGTAACAAATCGAAATCTATAGTTTTAATTTGATAACAGTTTAAACCATTTATTATTCTATCTATTTAGAGTTAACGAAATTAAATTATTCTCACTATAATTGCACTGAAAGCACATCGTATCGAGTTTTTTTTATAATCCTAATCAAATCATTTCCATTTTAAAATGATATAAAATTCAAAATACAAATTTGTTCTATTTAATATTCCAATATCTTCTTGTCATTTTTTTTCACACCTACCCTCCTTTTATGGGACGATGTACCCTGAAAAAACAAAAGTAATTATTCCGATGGACCTTGTCTTTTACCGTAGATAGGCAGTAGATACACGATGCATCATGGTCTCATCTTATATTATAATAATATAACAAATATTATAATACCTCATGAGCTAATGAAACTATCTTAGTAAAATTTAACACTACTAATAGAACCTCCAAATTCTCTAATTTGTATTGATAATTAATTTGATTAGAAATTTAAAAGGGGATAATCTTTTATGAAGTTATTTTCGTGTATTTTGAACGATAATCAGTTAATTCCGTTAGCCTTATGTAGACGGAGAGTAATACTAAATTAAAATTATAAGATTTAATTTGTTTTCATAATTAAATTCTAGTTATTTTTTTTATAATTTTCCCTAAATATTCTATACGCATCACAACAATTTCCAAACCATGAAACTTGGGACTTTGAGATTTGACACTAAATTAAGAAAATGGAATAAATATTATTTGATAAGCATCACAACAATTTCGAATCTAAATGGAAACTTACCCCGAACACGATGGAACTTGGGGCTTTTAGGAGAGATTATGTCCCAATAAACGGTATACCAAAAGTAAAAAAATAAAAACAAAATAATAGAATTAATACTATTATATACTCATTTCAAATCTAAATGACAATTTAACCCCAACATGATGGGACTTGGGAGACAGATTGTGCCACTCCATACCCCAAAAAAAATCAGCGAAAATAAATACTATGTAATAATTAAAATTTATTACCAATTGATTTTTTTTTCGTTTTTAGTGAACTTTTTTTACCATTTGATCAAATTTTTATATTTCTCTCGACGAAAGGAATTTGAAAATATAAAAAATTAGTTCAAATTTAATAAAAAAAAATATTAAAGATAAAAAAATAGCTAATTTGTGTGACTAAAAAATAATAATACGATTGAGTATATTACACTTTTTACCCTGTACTTTTCATAAATCTCATTTTACACCCTATACTTTCAATTGTGTCAATGTACGCCTTCCATTCATTTTTCCTTCATTAATGTCCACATGGACTTTTTTCTCGAATCCACGTGGCTTTTTTTGGTCACTTAATATAACAAAAAGTAGATAAAAGGGCCACAATGACACTTGGCCTAAAGTATAACAAGTAGATTGATACAATTAGAAATAAAGAGTGTAGATTAAAAATTGAGTAAAAGTGCACGGTTGCAAAGTGTAATTTACCCAATATGATTATGAATGTTACCCCTGAATTTCCAATTCTACCCCGAGTCCTTAAAGTTGACTAGTATAATTTTTTTAAAAGAAAAATGTATAATAAACTATTTCTTTTTGTTTATTGTGTAATGGTAGAGATATTAAATTCGTGAGATATTTTTCTTTGAAACGAACAAAGAGTCAAATTGATGGTTTAATTTTGAAAGAAGATTTCAGAACACTGATTTAGCCCAAGGTTACTACAATACTGTTTTTAAAATCATATTTGCTGTTTGTTTTTCAAAAACATCATATGAATATGATTATGGATCAATCTCATTTCTTTTTATTAATAATCTATATGCACATATCTAAGAAAACACTCCCCTTGCTAAGCATCAACTTATCGTTCCTGAATAGAAGATGCTTAGCTCCATACAACATAGGCATCGACACATTTTCGGGAAAAAAACACAAGTACTGAATAATTTCTCTTAAACTGTATTTGAATTAAGAATTTAATAAAAAAAGAAAAAAAAAACTTAATCCAAATTTTTCCTTTTACTTTCACATCTTCTCTAAAAGTCAATTTGATAGGCATAATTTCTTAAGGAAGTTTATCTTTCCTAGAAAAAATTAGATGGGCATAATTCAATAAAACAAAGGCTTGTCTGGCTGAACTTGCAAGGAAAGTTCGTGGTAGACAGGTACATTAGACAACAAACCTGGTTTTAAAGAAGATAGAACCATAGCAATTTCCACTTAGTGACGTCACTTAAAAATGAAAAGTATTAAAGTGAATGGCTAGATTAGAAATATTAAATGCTGCAACGATTCTATTAAACTTTTGAATTGTTGAAAGAGTATTGAAGTGTCATAAAATCTTATTATTACTTGTATTCAATACTTAAATCATTTATTCATTTATTTTGAGGTTGATTTGTTAAAGATTAAAGAGAGTAATATCACTTTAGATAAGAAAGCTTTTCAAAGTTGGTGAACTAGAGTAACTTCAACTATTACATCTTATTAAAAGGATTACTATAAGTGATTGTAAAATTTTTAAGAGAGATTCTCTTTAAGACTAGAAGTGTTCTAGTGTTTGAAAAAGATGTCAAGCACTCACAAGTTTGAAGATAGTGACTTTCTAAGGAGAAACTTGAAGAATAAACGTAGATCAAAATTTATCGAACCGCTATAAATCATTTGCTTAATCTGAGAGTTCATTGCTAGCATAGTTTTTAATAAAAAAATTAATTGGTCATTAGTCCTAGCAAACCTATTTCACCCTCTCATAGTTTGCATTCTATAGCTAATAAAAAAAAAATTAACATTTACAAGGATTTCTCAATTTTATTTTTTTACTGAAAAAGTAAGGAAATTAGATTAACTAGAAGAAGATTTTATTGGACAAGATTGTTTATATTGTTAATTATTTCCAGGAATAAAAAGGATTTATCAATTGTATCCCATGTCAACTCCTCACGTCAAATCACTTAATTATTTGTTTATATTGTTAAAAAAATCTAAATATAAGGGTATTAAGGTAAAATTACCTAATAAAAAAATGCATTTGTATAAATATATTAAGAAAGAATACCCGTTGTTTGGTGTCTCCCAATTTTGAAGTTATGTGAATTTTTATTGGACAAGATTGAAAATAAACGACAACATTAACATCAAATCAATCAATTATACTAATAAAAAATGACAGAAATTAAAGGCTGAAATGCTCAATCAAGTAATCGAAACAATTATTCAATTACAAAATTATATAAATTACCAAATAAAAGCATTAAATTCAATTACACATCCAATAAAACTGAACGAAGAGAAGAAAAAAAATAATAGAAAGATATAATAGAAATAAGAATAGAGAAATAGGAATAGAAAAAAAAATAGAACCAAAATTGAAATCAGAAAAAAAAAATCTTGAAAAACAATGATAAAAACATAAAATAAAAATTTAAAACAAATATATAATCAAAAATTAAAACAAAGAAATTAGAAAAAGAAAAAATGCAAAAAGAAAATGAAAATAGAAACAAAAACAAAAAACAATAAAAAATAAAAAACCAAAATCCAAAATAGAAATAGACAGAAATAAAACCTGAAAATAGATGTAAAACTGAAAATAAAAAATATAAAAAATATAAATATCTAAACTTAAAAATGAAACAGAAATAGAAATATACAAAAAAAATCAGAAAAATTCTATAGAAAAAAAAAATAAAAATTAAAACAGCAATTGAAATACGAATAGAAAAAAAATAAAAAATAGAAATTGAAACTGAAAACAGAAATTCGAATAGAAAAAGAAAATTGAAATAGTAGTAAAATTGAAATCAGAAAAAAAAAACTGTTAAAAGATAGAAAAAAAACTGAAAATAAAAAATAAAAAATAGAAGAAAAACCTGAAAATAAAAATTAGAAACAAAAATTAGAAAATTTAAACTAAAAAACAGAAGTAAAAATAAAAAGTAAAACAGAAATAGAAATAGAAATAAGAATAGAAAAAAGAAAGAAAAAATAAAAAATTGAAATAGAATCAAAACATATAGGAATAAAAGATGAAAATAAATAGAAAACAAAATTAAAAATAAAAAATAGAACTAGAAACTAAATAAAAATAAAATCAGATACACAAACAGAAACAGAAAAAAAAAATTGAAATTGAAAACAGAAAAAGAAAAATAGGAATAAAAAAAATAAATTAAAAAAATATAAACTTAGAAAATAAAAATAAAAAAATAGAAACAGAAATAAAAAAATATAAAATAAAAAACAGAAGTTGAAATAAAAATAGAAAAAAAGAAACAAAAAATTTAAAACAAAAACAGAATCAGAAAATTAATATAAAACCATAATAGAAATGAAAATGTAAACTAAAAATAGAAAAAGAAAAATATAAAAAAATAATAAATAATAATTAGAAAATAAAATAAAAATTAAAAACAGAAACAGAAACAGAAACAGAAAATTAAAAATAGAAATAAAAAACAAATTAAAAACTGAAACAAAAAGAAAAATAGGAATAGAAAAATAGCAACAAAAAATAAAATAGAAACAAAATTTAAAAATGAAAAATAGAAATAAATCTGATACCAGACAGAAATAAAAACTTAAAATAGAAGTAAAACTGAAAATAAAAAACATAAAAAAAATATGTAAACTAAAAAATGAACCAGATATAGAAAAATATAAATAAAATCAAAAAACTAATTAAAAATAAAAATTAAAAACAAAATACAAAAAAAAAATTGAAACAGAAAAAAGAATAGAAAAAGAAATATAAAACAGAAACAAAATTGAAATCTGATAAAAATAACTGTAAAAAGATAGAAATAAAAAACGAAAAGCGAAATAATAGAAAAACACAAAAAAAATAAAAATAAAAATAAAAATTGAAATAGAATCAAAATTACATAGGAATGAAAGCTGAAAAACAAATACACATCAAAATTAAAAATTTTAAATAGACCTTTAAACTGAATAAAAATAAAATCAGAAACAAAAATAAAATAAAATAAAAAATAGCAGAAAATAGAAAAGAAAATGGAACGAAAAAATGAAAACATTAAACAAAAATTAAAAAAAAAATTAAAAAAAAAATTGAAATTTAAAAAAAAAATAAAAACAAAAAATCGAAATATGACTAGAAAAAAATAAAAATTGAAATCAGAAAAAAAAAACCTAAATAAGAGAAAAATAAAAACTGAAAATAAAAATAAGAACCAAAAATAAGAATATGAAAACAGAAAAACAGAATTAAAAATAAAAATAGAAAACCGGAACAAAAAAAGATAAATAAAAATAAAAACTAACAACAAAAACAGAAACCGACAAATAACATAAAACAATGATAGAAAAAGAAAGTGTAAACTAAGGATAGAAAAATTAAAAAAAATTAAAATTGAAATTAAAATTGAAATAGAAAAATATAAAAAGAGTTTTTTTTTAATAAAAACAGAAAATAAAAATTAAAAACAGAAAATAAAAAAAAGAAGAAGAAACATAAAATTAAAAATAGAAACGAAAAATAAAATAAAAGCAGATGAAGTAGAAAAAAAAAAAGAAAAAAAGAATTAGAAAAAGGAAATAGAAATAGAAACTAAAAATAAAAAAAAAAACTAAAAAACTGAAAACAGAAATAGGACTCTAGAAATAGAAATGGAATAGAAAATAAAAATTTTAAGAAAAATAAAAGTAAGAACTGAAAAAAAGAAAGAGGTGATAACATAAAATAAAAATTGAAAAAGAACATATAATCAAAAAATAAAATACAATAAAAATAACATTGAAATCAGAAAAAATCTGAAAAAAGAAAAAAAAATTAGAAAAAAATAATAGAAAATGTGAACTAAATAACAGAAATAGAAATAAAATTTAAACAGAAATAGAAATAAGAACAGAAAAAGAGAAAAAAAATTAAAAAATATAACTGGAAACTGAATAAAAAAAAAAAAAAAAAAAAAAATTGAAAACGGAAACAGAAAAATAAAAAACTTAATATTAATAAAAACAGAAACAGAAACAGAAATAAAAATAAAAATAAAAATAAAAATAAAAATAAAAAATCTGGGAAAATGTAAACATAAAAAAAAAATAAAAAACTAAAAAAATAGAAATAGAAACAAAAAAAAAATAGAAATAGAATCAGAAAACAAATGAAAACAAAAAATAGAATTAAAAAATAAAAATAATATATAGAACTAGAAATTGAATAAAAATAAAATCAAAAACAGAAAGAACAATAGAAATAAAAAATAAAACTGAAAAATAATATGAAAATGAATATATAAACTAAAAACAGAAAAAGATAAAAAAAATTGAAATAGAAAAATATAAAAAAAAATAGAAATAGAAAAACAGAAGCAAAAAAAATAAATAGAAATAAAAATCAATTAAAATCTGAAATCTAAAATTAAAATAGAAATAAAAATTAGAAAAAGAAAATAGAAGTAAAAACTGAAAATACCAACATAAAACAAAAAATGTAAACAAAAACAATAGATGTAAAAAATAACATAAAAAATGGAAACAGAAAAATAGAATTAAAAATAAAATATAAATGGAAACAAAATCTAAAAACTGAAAATACAAAACATAAAACAAAAATTAAAAATATAAATTTAAAACAGAAACAGAAATAGAAAAATATAAAAAGATACAGAGAAAAATAATAAAAATATAAAATATAAATTAAAAACAGAAATTGAATTAGAAATAGAAAAAAATACAGAATAGACAGAGAAACAGAAACCAGAAATAAGAATAGAAAAAGAAATAAGAATAACGAAAAAATAAAAAATAAAAAATAAAATAAAATCAGAAAAACAAACTGAAAAAAGGTAGAAATAAAATCTGAAAATAAAAATAGAAAATAGAAGTAAAACCTGAAAATAAAAATTAGAAACAAAAAATAAAAAAATGTACACTAAAAAACAGAAGTAGAAATAAAAAAATGTAAAAGAAACAGAAAATTATAATAGAAACATAAACCAAAAATTAAAATCAGAAATAGAAATAGAAAAAAGAAATAGAAAAATAGAAACAGAAAATAAAAATTAAAAATTAAAAATTAAAAATTAAAAATTAAAAATTAAAAACAAAAATAGAAATCGAAACCAAAACCGAAATCGAAAAATAACATAAAATCATAAGAGAAAATGAAAACTTAAACTAAAAATAGAAAAAGAAAAATAAAAAAAATGAAATTGAAATAGAAATAGAAAAATAGAAAAAGAAACAAAAAAAATTAATAGAAACAGATAATTAAAATTAAAAAAAAGAAATAGAATTAGAAAATAGCAACAGAAAACAGAAATAGAAATAGAAAAATAAAAATAGAAACGGAAACGGAAACCGGAAAAAAAAAATTGAAACAAAAAACAAAATAGAATCAGAAACAAAACCAAAACAAAAATAGGAGTAGAAAAAGGAAGTAGAAATAGAAACAAAAAATAAAGAAAACTGAAAACAGAAATAGAAACAAAAACAGGAAATAGAAATAGGAAACAAGAAATAAAAACTAAAAAACAAGATAGAAACAGAAAACAGAACTAAGAATAAAAAAATAAAAATAGAAACAAAAATTAAAAAAACTAAAAACTAAAAAACAGAAATAGAAATAGAAATATAAAAAAGAAACAAAAAATTAAAATTAAAATTAAAATTAAAAACAGAAAACAGAAAACAGAAATAGGAATAGAAAAAAAAAATAGAAATAGAAACAAAAAATTTTAAAAATTAAAAACAGAAATAAAAAAAACTGAAAATATAGATAGAAACAGAAAATAAAAAGTAAAAGCAGAAAATAAAAAATAAAAAATAAAAAAAATAGAAACAGAAAATAAAATTAAAAATTAAAAAATTGAAATAGAAATAGAAATTAAAAATCAAAAATCAAAATTAAAAACAGAAATAGAAATATAAACCGAAAACAAAAATGAAATGTAAACGAACTTGATTTTAAGGTCAAAAAATCCATGAAAAAAGAAAATCATTAAAACTTGCACACAAAATACATAAATTTCAGATATAAATCTTTACCTGTTTCCCGTTACAAAAGAAAAAGAAAGTAATACACAAACCTTCTCCAATTCCACGGTTCTCTGTAAATCAACATCCGCAGGCCCTGTAGTAGATATTGGCCTCGTAACACCCTACTGCTTCGGCGAAGGAATAATACTCAAACCCTCGGAACCCATAATCTTAGAAACTACCGAAACCCTAAAATTATCTTCAAAGAAAGAAAGCGCCTTAGAGCAATGGAGCCCCAAATTCAATCCCGAGTAGTTTCGGTCAATGTTCTTCAGCGTCGGACCCTAAACCATCCATACGAAACCCTAAAACGCAAGGTGAATATTAGACCTTCAAAAGCGAATTTCAAGACCCGAGAGGAATTAACGATACAAACCCTAGATCACTAAGTTGAATTTTCAGAGTAAAAGAGAGAGGGAGAGGTGGTTCTTAGGATCACAGAGAGAGAGAGAGGCTCATGAAATCCCAAGGATTGCTAATGCTGAATTTTCCGAGTGAGAGAATGTTTCTTCAGGATCACCCAAGAGGCGCAGAGAGAGAGAGAGAGAGAGAATGTCGACGCGGTGAGATATTTTAGTCTGTTTTGACTGAACCGGAACCTGAGAAAGCGTTTTTGTTTGGGTAGAGATATTTTTATTCAAACTGATTCGAAAGTGTTTTTGGAAAGATTTAGCCGTTATGAATTTGATTGGGTGCTTGCTTTTTTTGTTCCTTTATGGGCTCAATTAAAAAAATTAAGCTGATTAGATCCTTGAAGATCTCAAAACAAAAACAAAAACAATTGACAGAAGGAATAGAAAATAAAGCAATCAACCTGTTTCTCAAAAGCAAAACAGACCCAAACACGTTATTGTAACAATAAAATTGAATTGAGATCCCAAACATGAAACTACAAAATAGAACTGAAAACAACATGAATTCGTTTAAAAAAAAAATCTAGAAAACAAAAAATACAACTAAAATATTCAATTAAAAAAAATAAAAAATAACAATGAACAACAAAATTCCACTAAAACTATAATAAACACATTCGGTAGCAAAAATCAAGAAATCCAAGGAAAAAAAAAACTCGCTCCAAAATACTCCTGTGATTGAAACATAGAGATACAAATACAAAATAGGCATACAAAATATATGAAAATCAATTGTATCACTTAAACCAATTCCAAATAATAATAATAATAATAATAATAATAATAATAATAATAATAATAATAATAATAATATGCTTACAAAACTATAGGAAAATAGAAAGAAAAGAAAGATACTGATTAAAGATACAAATAAAGAGCAAACGTATACACACAACAAAAAAAGAAACAAAGAAAAAATCTCATTAAAGATACAAACGTTAATAATCCGCAAAACAGAAAATCAATTGAAAGAAACAATATAGAACAAAGATTAGTTTCTTAACAAAGGAAATAGCAAAAAAAAAAATTAATAGAAAAAATTTCAAAATGCCTTTTGAAGTTTTAACTCAATTTCTTATAACTAACTAAATTTTTTTATTAAAAAAATTAAATAGACACTTAACGTTTACAACGATTTCACAATTTCTTTTTTTTTTTTTTATTGAAAAAGTATGAAAATTAAATTACCTAGGAAAAGATCATCAGGAAATAAAAAGGGTTTTTCAATTTTATCCCATGTTAACTCTTGACGTCAAATTAATTACGGAATCATTCTATATTGAAGCAATAAAATCTCAATAGAGGAAGATTTGTGTATATTTTTGTTGAAAAAAATAGAATTATGCACGTGGACATTACTTTGTACCCTTTACTTTTAATTGTGTTATGTCATTCCGTTCAATCAAAGACTATATGAAATATTTTGTAAGACAACATAATCTCATAT
>BRYE01000022.1:20227399-20229899 GCA_030159115.1 Actinidia arguta var. hypoleuca
AGAAAAGAAGGAAGAACTCATCTTTGTTCTGTTTTTATTACCTTCCTCGTGTATATATACGATTGAATCCATTTGAGTTCTAAAAAGGGTTATTAATTCTTAACTTTTCGAAGAATCTTTCATCAATGTTGTGAGTAACCGATGTCCTCAATTTTTTCAGTCTTGATTTTCAATCTTGATTCCATTGGAGCAAGTCAGAAAGAATGAGAAATAGAACCATTTAGTTCCGGAAAACTCTTTTCCCTATGACTTTGGTGCCTAAACCGATGACTTGGGCGCGAGGTCATGGATTACATCTTTCCTAACACAACTGGCATTACAAATTTTGTTTTTGTATATCATTGCTCATAAAATAATTGTATGCGAAGAGGTGATGTGATTGGGCCTAACTTGAGCAAATAGAAAAGAAAAGAATCCTCTTACGAGGGAGCTGACCAACAATTGATAATCGATATTATCGGGTCTGATTCTAGGAGAAAGGAAAAAATCATGTCCTAAGAAAACGGGCACTACCAATTGATAGAAAATAATGGAGAGAGAAAAAATGCTCGACGGTGAGGATCGGATTGTTAATGCGATTGACAAATGGAAAGCTAGAGTTAAAACCAAATCTAAATACTACAAACAAAAACTAGTAATAATATATTTGATTGGACCAAGTAATTACTAAAATAGATCAGTCTTAAAAGATTTGGGTTAGAAAAAAAGAAAAGAAAAGAAAAGAAAAGAAAATAAGTTGATAAAGCCATTGGTTCAAATTTAATTTCTTTCTTGTACTTTTTTATTTTATTATTCACAGATTCCTTCGTAAATCTCTTATCAAAATACAACTTAAATCAAATGGACAATATTTTTATTTAAGTAGAGATTATTTTCCTTCATTATTGTCCCGTGTGCGCATTGAATTGATAAGAACTCGTGTAATAAATAATTAGACGCATGTGTTGCAGACTTTCTAATTTGATAAATTGTCCAATTTAATCATTAATTTAATTTTTAATACTTGTAAATATTCTCTTACCGATTACAAAAGAAGAAGAAGTGTTTAGTTATGACAATCATTCTCTCAATACTTGTCATAGCATTGCTTATTGTTTTTGTGTCCTTTTGAGAATTCTTTCTTGTAAGTTGATTATTTCTTTCCTATTATATTTTAAATTTGAAAGAATTTAAGGGTCTTCCATTAAATGGTTCCTTTAGTTTTTTTCCTTTTCAATTAGGGTTCTTGGTTTCGCGTTTTGACCATTGAATAAATGCTATGCATACAGTATATTTTTATTATTTTGTATTTATTATAGGATCATCCAAATTTACAATTGTCGATACAATGAATTTAATAAAAATTCAATTGCATTCAGCGATTATAGATTAAGTCATATCATATAATAAAAATAAATACTAAGCATAACATTTTTACTAATCATAGTTCGATATTGGGGTGAATTATGTGTTCCAAAGGAATCCCCACGATCTTATAAACCTAAGGATAAAATGCGAAAATAGACTTATTAGTTTTATCCATTTACGATCTTGGTTCTTTTATTTTTAAATTCTACGATTTTAATCTTGTAGTTTGATTTTATTTCCAAATTAGTCCAATTGATAACAAACATTAAGTATTTAGCCGTATTTTCATTACATAACCGATATGTGGCCTCCTTTGATGGCAATTTACAGTGAGAATTAGGTAAAAATGGAAGAAAAATATCAATTTTGTCCCTCAAATGATGGTATGTATCACGCAAGTATTTGCATACCAAAAATCTAACTTCTGTTATTAATTGGACTTATTTGGTAAGAAAATCAAACTATATAGTTAAAATCTCGAGATTATAAAATACAGAGACCAAAATCGAGGATAGATAAAAAACTAAAGTGACTATATTTGTAATTTATCCTAATTTAAGAATCAAATCTTACCGTACCACTATACCGTACCAAATTAAACCAGTTCGAATTCAGTACTCTTAGGCCATATTTATTTTGAAAATTAAATTTAGCGGATTAAAAATTCAATCGAATTTAAGGTTGAATAACAAATTCAGTCAGATTAAGTCGTATTATTAATCTTGTGAAATCTCACTATGTACTTGTTGTTTTATAATGGATATAAGTGTTAGATTAAATACTTTTGTTTATATTTTTTATGATTGCCCTCAGATCATAATTTTAAAATAATACTCTCTTTAAAAGATTTTTTAATTTAATATGATTAGGTACCAATTTGTCATATAATTCAATATAAAAAATATACTAGTAGTAAAATTCGTGTTATGAAAGAAAAATTTATTTTAAATATAAAAAATAATTCATTTTAATTAAAATCATACTTTTATTAAGTGATATATGCAAGTTAAAATCGTTTTGTTAAAATATTATACTCACGTGAGTATAATTATGTGATATATACATAAGATTATGATACTAAATAGATTTATACATATGTTATACCTAAATTTTGATTTTATGTACCATGTGAGTTCATGTGATATATATATTT
>BRYE01000022.1:20294899-20297399 GCA_030159115.1 Actinidia arguta var. hypoleuca
TCAAATTGCACTGCCTTATTTTATAAAAATGTGTTACATTTTGATTCATTTGTTAGTTGACCGAAAAAGATGAGATCATCAAATTAAACTCCAAAAATGCCAAATCTACACTTCTTCCTCTCTCTCCCCCTACTTTTACTTAGAGCAATCTCCACCACCACTTCACGAAATTCAGATTTACTAAAGTTAGAGATTTCAACTTAACAATGAAGTTTACTATTTTTTTACTAAATGTGTATATAATTTGACGATTCAATCCGTTCATCTTTAGATGTCACTGCAATAAAGATGTGTGAAAAAAAATTAAAATGAATATGTATTAGTAAGCTTATTTTTAAAATACAAAACTATGAATGTTTCATTATGAAATAAAATATACCTCCAAACAATTGTATTTTAATATGATAGTTCATAAAATTCAATTATTCTAATTTTCTCTACACGTCGTTATGACAATGACATCTTTTAACGATTTGGATCATTAATTTATACATGTATTCGACGAATAATTAGTTAATTTTACAGTGAAGTTGTGATCATCAACTTTAACAAATCCGAATTCCACTTCACCACCCCCTAACCTCCATTACAACTACTATTCTAAACAACCCACCACCACCACTTAATCACCCACTTGCCCATCCAACATCCATGTTATGGAAATTTCCCCAACCACCACAAGCCCACCCAAATCAACCAGCACTACCCTAAAGCAGCCCAATTGACATGCAATTTTCGTGAAATTGCAATTCTCCTCCCTTCCTCTCCCTTCTTCCCCCTCCCCTCCCCTCCCCTCCCCTCCCCCTCATGTTCTATTTGTATTTTTTGTTCTTTATTATTTTAGTTAGAATCTTAGTAATCAAAAAAAGGGTAAATGTACAATGTATTAAACAAAAGTTAGCTGATAGCAAGTGACAGTGTGATTTCAAAGAACAAAGAGGGTGTCAATGAGATTTTAAAAGAATCGATAGGTCCCTTCTTACTTGGTATCAGACTTGGCCATTTCCAATCCATTTTGTGGACAATGTATATATTCACATGTGACGGAACATTTCAAAATATATAGTATAATTGGAGATCTTCTAATGCAGTCACCTACTTGTAATTTTATTTTTTAAATAGAGCAAGTCACCACAATTCTAATTAACTAAAAAATTTATTAAATTATTCTATTTTAAACTTTATACAATTTTTTATATTAATAAAAGTTCTTATAAACTAAAGAAAATCCTAAATCAGATCCACGTTCCAATAGCTGTCTCACTATATCTGTTCTGTCACATGGGCACCAATTGAGATTAATGTTCATTGATTAAGATTTTAGCTGATTAGGACATATGTAAGCATAAGAAAAGTGGGACACATTGGCCAAGAAATTGATATACATCAATTTTGAGTTATACTAATGGATCATATGTTATGAATATCAAATTTCTCAATCTAGTAACGATAATATTTCCAGCTATCACACACACAAAAAAAGGTTCTTTCCTAATACTAATATCCAACAAAAATGAGTTAAGTTTGTCGCTACATTAGAAATGGTGATTATTGCATCAAAAAAAAAAAAAATTGAATTCAAAATAAATGATCTATATTCACTGCGTGTGCGGAATTACATAACCAAGTTAATCTGAGTCACCCATTTTGCTTTCAAATAACTTTTCTTGATCCAAATTTCAAGACAATAGCTATTTGCATTGTTCACCCTAGTTGAAACTTGAAAGACTACTACTATTACAAAATTAATGGGAGAATTAACACCGGAGGAATTTTTTTAATGAAAGTTCACATAAAAGAATGAAATTTACGTATGTTATACACACTTTTTATTTAGAGTGTATGATACACACGCTATTTAATAGTCATTAGATAAGAAACTTTTAATTTGGACATTTAAATAAATTGATAGCTAATAATGGCAACTTGAATATCCGGTTAAGCTTGCTTTTATGAATCGTATTGGTTTGCTTATGAATTATATTGATTTTGTCATATATTTTATGGCCATTGTTATGAATAGATTTGTTATGAAATCTATTGGTATGTTTGATAATTTTATGAATATTATGGTTCTTTTATGAATTCTTATGGATATAATCATAAAAATTGGATAATTCGAACAAATCCTGAATCTAATATATTCCGAGCAAGACACGTCGCCCTGGTGTTCCGAACACACCTTCCTGGTCGCCTCGTATTATTGAGATTGGGCTCCATTTTTAGAATATTTATTCCAGATCGTCATTGGGCGAGGTGGTTCAACTCGCCTGAGGTAGAGACGTCTCCACAGACTTGATTCTCCAAAATAACTCCATCTCTACTAGAAGTCTGTTGTCACAAGACTCCTCCTCCGTTACTCCTCCGCCCAATTGGAGTCCTCCTCCATGAAGAGTTCCACCTCTATAAGAGAACTGTCCCCAATAGACTCCAGCTCCATCACAACACTTGAGAATACGGATTGCTCACCAGATGGCACCCTCATATTAGTCTTCAGATT
>BRYE01000022.1:20324899-20327399 GCA_030159115.1 Actinidia arguta var. hypoleuca
ACTTTTAAGTTTAATAAAGGATTTGGCAACCCCTGGAGCTGCTGTTGTGGTTTTTTATCCTAATCAGTAGGTTTTAATTGGTGTGGAGCAACTCGCTTCCGCATCACAGCTATGATTTTAAACTAGTCAATTTTGAGAAAGTCAGTGGGACCCACAGCTTCAATGCAACAACTAGGCTCTGCTAGATTTATTATTTGAGAATTAGATTTCCAAAACTTTTTTGACAATGAAAATAATGGTTGTGTTATATTTTATTTTATTTTATTATCAGAAATAGTTTTTAAGAATTTTTAAGAAAATTGATTTTTTTCTAAAACAAAAATCTCCCAAACGAGTTTTAAATTCATTAACCAAATAAGAGTTTTGTGCTTTGCAAATAATATAAAAATAAAAATAAAAATTTTCTATATTCTCACTTTTTTTATTGTGTTAAGAGTATAAGTTTCACATAATTGATTATGACTTTATATAATTCTGGAGCATCTCCACTCATTAATTTAATATTTTAGGTTGAATATAAAGTTTCACATGGTATCAAAGTCAGACTCATTTCACCCACATTACAAAAAAAAAAAAAAAAAATCACACACCATAATGACAAACTCAAGAAAAAAGCTACACCTAAAAAAAGTTTGTATGTGAGGAAGAGTGTTAGAGTATAAATTCTACATCCCTACTCGCTAAAAAGAGGTGAGGGGAGACCTCTTTTTCGCTTCCAGTGAGGTGAGGGAAATGTTAAATGTGTTATGAATTTATATAATCCTATACCTCAACTTGGATATAAAGTTTATCCAAAGTTTCACATGTTGGTTTTGGTAACAATACTAGTGAAAGAAAAAAGAGAGGTTTTATTAGTTACATATTCCTTTTTGGTGATTTTGGAGACTCCTTTTTGTCTTCTTTCCTTTTTGGCTTCACTGATCCAAGAAGTCACACTGCAAAGATTTTCTATGATACTGTGGCCTACCATGATGGAGTATAATCCCTTGTTTCATCATTAGTACTGGGAATTGAATTTCACTATTTTTATGTCATTTTAGTGCATCTTATGTGGAGGCTCTAGTTGGGTTTTGTTTTAACTCAAATCATAATAGTGTCTCCCATATTAAGGATCAATAAATCTGATGTTTTGATTGTAATTGTGAAAAAATAGGAAGGTCTCCTTGATATATCAATCTGTTTTGAGCCGAGCTCAGAAAATTGGCAAACTTCAAAATACGTTCACTTCAAGCATTGTTTGTTTACATAACAAGCGAATATTTAGCAAATCTCAAACAAACTTTTAACAAGTCAATTGCATTCAATGGGCAAAGAAAAGTCTCCTTTGGAAATTGAGGTCATGAAGATATACCACGCTGTGTTTGAGCCGATCACAGAAAATTAACGATCTTCAAAATACCGTTCACTTCAAGCTTGTTTATTTACATAAAAGATCGAACAAATCTCAAACAAGCTTTTAACAAACCAATTGCATTCAATTGGAAAAGGAAAGGTCTCCTTTGGAAATTGAGGTCACAAAGATATACCAAGCTATGTTTGAGCAACAATCTTCAAAATACGTTTATCTCAAGCTTGGTTTGTTTACCTACTGAGCGAATCTCGAACGAGCAAATTTCAAACGAGCTTTTAACGAGCAAAATAATGGTCAAGATCAATAATTTAGTTCATTCTATAGCCATAGCTTTCACTTAGGTTTAGAGAGGCCAAACCTTTGCTGGTGTGGGCGAATACACCTGCCATACCCCCCAAATCAGTCTCTATACATAACTGAAGGTCTTCGGTTTCCTGGGATAACACACAGAAATATCCTAATGCAGACAACTTTTTTCAGACCGCATTATTAGTTTGATTTTACTCAGTTGAGCAAAACTGTCTTGGGATAATCTGTTCGAACGAAAAAAATCAATGAACGGGATTTGAAGCAACCATACATAGTGGCAAAAGAAAATGTATGAACAAACAAACGATGAATAGAGCTAGGTGCAACAAGATCAAATATCCCAACAGTAATACAATTTTTGTTTTCTCCTCCTGAATAAAAGCAGCTAGGGATTATAACAATGGCATACCTAGTAGCCGTATTCCATTGTTTATAATACGATGCACACTTCTAATTGAAGAAGCCAAAATATCGACATATAGTGGCATATCCATCAGTAAAATCCTAAATTTCACCCGTTCCAAGGGGCTGCCTTGAGGTATTTCCCGAAGCCCATGCCTGGTAGTCCTTTACAAGCTGTAAAGCCATTACAAGGAAAAAATTATTAGAGCAGAAAATATTATTAGAATTAAGAGACCAATCTAAGTTGGAATGTTTTTTAAGTAAATGGTGTACATATGAAAAATCAAAGATAATATTGAGAAAGGAATTAGGTATCATATCAGTTAGTTGAGCAAGGAATTAGATATCATATCAAAAACACAATAAAATTTCCAAGCACAAGCAACAGCAGTCTAGTCTAGGTTGGAAGAGAATAACCAGAAGAAGAAAATAATTGAA
>BRYE01000022.1:20334899-20339899 GCA_030159115.1 Actinidia arguta var. hypoleuca
TAAAATTACTACTACTATTTTTGAAAATAATAAAAATAACAAAATAATATTTTTATTTTGTTTATAAAAAAAATTCATCCAAAAATTTCAAACACCACCACCACCTCCACCACTGCCACCACCTCCTTCTCCTCCACCACCGTTGCCTTCGCCTCCGCCTCCACCTCTACCCCCACCTGTAATACCCCAACCCAGAATATAATTTACGTGAATTAAATTAAAATTTTTGAGATATTTTTCGGTAATGAAAATTATACCCGAATAAAATTTTTAATGAAGTTAAACAGAAATTGAGAACACGTGTTGAGCAATTAAGGTGAGACTATATAACGCCATGAGAGCCACATGATTGGGTGACACATGAGCATGAGTCACTAGGTGACTCACCTAGCCCAAACATTCAAAGTCAACAAAAATGGCCAAGTTTATCCCAGTACATGCATGCTAGGAGCTTGTGCATGTGTGAAACTTGTGCAAACAAGTTAAGCATATATGTGTGTGTGCATGCACAAGGAAGAAGGCAAAACAAAAGGAAAAGAAGGAAAGGAAACAAAGGAGAGAAAGAAAAGAAAAATAGAGAGTTGGAGAAAGAGAGAATTAGAGAGAGAAAACTCGAGAGAGAGAAAGAGAAAGGACAAGATAATGGAAGAAAAATCACACGACACTTCTTCAAACTCCGGTAAATACATTTGTCTATCTCTTATTTTTATAAAAATTTTCGTAAAGTAAGTGTTGAACACTTGAGATAGGAGGTGTATGCCTTATCATGATAAAACCTTGAGAAAATATTAAAAATACGGCTCATGTACGCCGTGGTAGGCTTGAAATTAAAGCGTGGGTTGTGTTCGATTTTTCTATAAAACAGTCCGTGCTGTTTTGAACGTAAGTCCCTCATACCACCTTTTGGTCTGATTTGAGTTACGTAGGATAGCCAACACAGATATCTACAACTTTTATTTTATGTGTTTTTCCTAATTTAGGGGTCAAGATATCCAAAATTGACCTAGAAGTCAAGTTAAAAAAATTAAAATTATGCGTTTTTCAAGTTCGACCGATTGAGGCTAGAGCTCAACCGGTCGAGAAGAGTTTTTTTAAGTCTCTGATGAAGCCCAATCAATAGAATTATTTTTCCCTACCAATTGAGGCAAACTTATTAAGTCTCTGTTCTTGGCCAATCAGTTGAACATTTTCTTTCAATCGGTTGAGGTCACTAAAATAGGCCACTGATCTTGGTCAATCCGTTGAACATTTTCTCCTAACTGATTGAGGTCACTAAAATAGGCCATTGATCCTGACCAACCGATTGAACATTATTTTTTCAACCGATTAAACCTACTCAATCGGTTGAATATTTTTTCTCAATCGATTGAACTTTACAGACCATAGTTTTTGATCAACTGAACCTCCACTATTGGCACGGTCTTCTGCCAGCATGTTGATACACTTATCCTACTCCTAGACTCGGTACACTAGGAAGTAATCTACGTTAAATAAAGAAAATACACAATTAAGCGGAAGGTTAATTGTAAGAATTGTTGACTATAGGACCAAGCTCCGAGGGGTCATTGCTTTAGTCTGAAAACAAGTGCATGTGGAATGTAGAGTTAAGGACGATGTGAGTTTTGCTATGTTTTACATAGCTTAAAAGTAACATATGTTATATTTTATAAATGAAAGTATGACTTGTGTTTAAAATTGATATATTTTATATTTAAAAGTATAATTTTATGGTAGAAATAAAAGTATGAAAATGATACTTGCGAAAGTATATTTAAATCGATACACATTCATACGATGTCCCATTCGCTATGGAGAAAATATAGCGTCGTTGATATAATAAGGAAATCATGACCAGATGATTGTTGGATGAATTCATACTAAAAAGGTTATGGTCGCTCCTTATGTCTTGGTGTTCATTGAATGATTAAGTATGTCGTAAGTTGTCATCGTAAACAAATCTAAAACTTGATGTAGAATCAAGGGATAGTTGGCGTACCTGAGCAATGATTACATTTGTATCTTGACGGATAGTCAAGGGTTGGTTTAGTTGAGGTATGGATTGACAAAAAGTGATTTCATATTTTTAAATGAATCTAATTTTCATAAATTTTCATAGGTGCATGAATGTTTTATATAATCTGACTCGCATTAGCCTAGTGCTTAAGACGTTGTTGAACGTAACTCATTTCAAATGATAGAAATGAGGAGGAACACGATTAAGGGTGGGTGATCTTGTGCTAATTTTTGATAGTCCTATACTGTGTAACAGTATAGGGACCTTTATATTTTGAATTCTGTATAGTTTTAAAAACTTGTATAGTTAAACTGATACAATAGTTGTTGACGGGTGTGCTAATTTGTGGCTAGAATCGTGTTAATTTTTGTATATTAGAACCATGTTGATAGTTGTTTATATTTTCATTCGGGTTGAATGTAAGGACAGACTGTCCATTTTATTTAAATATGACATGTCAGTTCTAATTTTATTGGATAGTTTTCGCATATGTTTCATTTAAGTAATGTATGTTGAATGATGTTAGTAAATTCTTAAACTGAGTTAGTTAGAAAGGTTTTAGTGAAATGAGATTTCACTGATCGGTCACGTGACACTTGTATTATTGGTGAGACTCAGTGTATAACAGATCGAGTCGGGGCGTGATACCACATTTTTTAAAATAGTTTAAAAAAATATAAACACAAATATATTTTTATTTTTAAATAATTTAAAAAAAATAAACACAAGTATATTTTTAATTTTTATTTTATAAAAAAAATCAAAACTAAATAAAAACTAAATAAAAACTAAAAATAAAAAATAAGAACGTTACCAAATATCTTTAATATCTTCAAAATAGTGGGTACATGGCCCTTGGCACTTTGAAAATTGCTTTGAAATCACAAATGACCGGGAGAGATTGCCTTTGTTAGGAAGACATATTCTAATCATTTGAGACGGTTAAAACATGTCCAAGGCCCTAAAAAAAATTACACTTGTTACGGCATTATAATCATCAAGTTTAATTTTGATGAAAAAATAAAGGCTTAAAGAGGTCTTCTATCATTTCATCCAACTTATATCAATGTATATCAAAATTAGAAAAATAGGAGTTGTTTAGGGTTTAAATGGATCCTCGCTTATGAATAGTAAAATTGATAACTCAAATTAGTTGGTTTAGTAGGCCGAATACCGAGTTATAAAAAAAATGGATCATTTTTTTTATTAAATCTATTTTTTTACTCAAATTTGATGAAATTTTAATAAGAGCACTATAGAAGACCACGTGGTCCGGGGTGGACCGATTTCTTAGGGAACTAGACACTGGACTGATATTACAGGTTCACAAAATTGAGAATTGAACCCGTTCCGAACTAAAACATGAATGTTAAAACAAATTTAATTTCGTTCCATCCCGGTTCTACTTGTCTATAAAGTAAAATTTTAGATCTAATTCAAATTTTAAAGCCAAACATTCAAAAACCTAAAATTTAAATGCAACATAAAAGTTTAAACATAAAACATAATAAATGTCAAATCAGCAGCAACCATCATAATTTATAAATATAAAGGTTTAAACATAAATAATAAAATCACCTTTAGCAACAAACAAAAGTTTTTAAAAACACAAAGTTTTAACAGAGAATAATGTTGTGTGCCTGGAAGTTTGCAAGTGTATAACACACTTTAAGTTTAGGGTTAAGAATCTATTTATATTTTTATATTAAATAAAAGAAATATTAGTTATATCCGATTCGATTTGCAATTCTGAAACAAAGAACTGAAAGTGTATTGTATAAATTATTTTTTTTTATTTTTTAGAACTAGAATCAGACCAATACAATTATAGAACCGGACCAATTATCCAATCGTTCGATTTCACATTTCCATTACTTCATTGCGCAACCCTAAAGAGCATGGAATAAAATGAGTTTTTTTTTAATAAAAAATGATCGGAAGAGGTTTTAGGATAAGTTGGAAGTTACGTGCCATGACTTTGATAAACAAATGAAATTACAAATTTACAACACACTCTATCAATTGCAATTTTGAACCAAAACTTTATATATATATATTTATTGGGGATGGTTTTAGATAGTTATTGACATTACATGGGTATAATGAAAGGAGTAAAATATATACAAAAAATCATAAGTTAAAATACACTGACAACCCTGAGATTTTGCCTTAATAGAGATATGTCCACGAGGTATGAGAAATTACATTGCGCCTCTGTCAGCTTTTGTCCCACAAGAGGTGATGCGAAAAAGTCCAATTATCATACTACTCTCAACTAAAGAGAAAATTATAGTATCATTTTTATATTCCCTCACTTTTACTTTTTCATATTTCTCAATTTGTCTACCATTATGTCTAAATAACCACTGTCTTAACTCACCTTTGATAGATCGCATACTCCCACTTTGGCTCCCTTTTACCTAAATTATCTCTTTATCTCTCATTCTTCTATGCCCCTGATTCCTTCTCAATCAACAATTCTATTTCTATGTGTTTATGTGTATGTGCACGAATGCGTGAACAAAACCAATCAAAGAGGGGTTTATTATACACATATACACTACCATTTTTCGATCTAAGAACACCCCCATTCCCAAAATTGAGCCTTAATTTCTTTAATTTTTTAGCTTTGCTAAAGCGATTACCCTTTTGCAAACCAAATTGTGCGTATTTTTTTTTTTTTTTTGCAAAAAAATCGAAAGTGATAATTGCATTGCACCATTACAAGTTTGCAAGCGATGCATAGTAGATTTTTAAAAAATATACGTGTATAAATTATATTTACATGTATAGTGTGTGCACCTATATATATATATATATATATAGAGAGAGAGAGAGGGGTATGAGTACTGGCCAATGCATAAAAATAATAGGTGACCATTAGTTAAAGATTGCGAGTAACGGTAGTTCTAGGGTAAATGTAAATTTTTTAGATAAATCAAAAGGGGATGGTTATGACATGAAGGTAAATGTGGTATTTTAAAAA
>BRYE01000022.1:20354899-20357399 GCA_030159115.1 Actinidia arguta var. hypoleuca
GGTTAATTGCCACTCAAAAAGCTGTGTGTTTAGTGGGGGGACTTTTTTCTTCATATGGAAGCTCGTAATGACAAATGGCCCTTTATTTGCTTTCTATTTTGCTTTGGTGGCCATATGATATGCTGTGCAGATAACACACTTCTCTCTCCACTTTGCACACAATCATGGCAATAGGTAACCTACCAAACCCAATTTTGAAGTAGTGGTATTAAATTATGACGTAAAATATGATTTCACATTAAATTTATGTTACAAAAACACAAGTTTGAAATACAGTAGTATATAAAAATTCGTATAAGTAATAGATTTTTGTTTACCTTATAAAGTTGTGAGATGTAAACATAATCTCAATAAATCTGTTGTACTTAAATTTGGTAAATAAGTTTTAAAATTTCCGAGTCTAGTAAATTTGTTACAAAATTACTTGGGTTTGATAAAATATTCACCACCAAACACAACCTTATGTGTTGCTGATTTTGGTTTGGAATTTGGATCAACCTATGGGTGGGCAATGGCTCAGTGGCCTGCCAAACCTGCCTAACCCAACCTGCTTTTTAAGGTTTTGGGTAGGGGTGTACAGTCATTGGGTTCGGCCAGGTTCGGACCAAACTTGTACTACATATCAATAAGAGTTTATATTTACTCAAGTTCGGCCCACGATACGAGGCTAATATTGAATTTTTAATCACAACCCTAAAATTTTTTAAATTCTGAGGTCTGCGTATTAAGCCCACCCAATTAGTAGAACTCCTAAATGTTAAATATGTTTAAACATTTATATTTATTAATTCTATTTTTCTATTTAAAATTGAGTATACCATTCTTGTTCTATAATCCCTTATAAAAATCTAAACAAACTAATTTTCTAAGCACTTAAAAGATTTTGTATAATTTTAAAAATAAAGCAATCATATAACCATAAATTTCATACCAAAAGAAAAATATTTTCAAGTCTAGTTCAAATACATTTTGTTCATGAACATGATACTAAATAAAATATAATCATTTTTTTCCCCTCAACTTTCTTTTATTTTCAAATAATAGCACAAATAATAATATAAAATAAATAGTAGTTAGATATACGGGTTATAACCATAAATTTCATACCAAATGAAAAATATTTTCAAGTCTAGTTCAAACATATATCATCCATAAACATGATACCAAATGAAATATAATCACTTTTTGTAGTACCCCGGCTCTTCTTAATTATTTTTAATATTATTATTAAAGTAAGGGTTATAAGGTGTTTTACACCGATAGTGTTTTGATAATTTTTTAAGATTTTTATGATAATAAAACTTTAACCAAATTTTTTTTTTCTTGATAAATCGTAACAGAAAACTGAATACATGTCAAGTATTTTATGTGGTGACAATTTGGCTATATAGACTTATAAAGGAACACACGTTTTGAAGGTGATGGGTTATCACCAAACCCACTAATCAATTCCAACTTTTGGACTTATCTATATTATAAAATACAACTCATTTGTAATCTTAAATTCATCTCTCGTTATCTACGGTTGAAATCCATTTAAGTGAATCCAATAACTGAGATTTTACTTAAGATTATTTTTTTCCTCCTAAAACCATTACTTTCTTCTACTCAAAAGTGTGGGGCCCACATAATTTTTGATTCAATAGACAAAAAATCTCTAGAGTTGGACATATATTTTATTCATTGATCATTTTTTTAGTGGGATCCACACCCAAAAAATTAAAACTCCCCTTTCTTTTCTTCTAATTTCTTTCAAATTAGCAATTCTTTTTTAAAATTCTTTTTAATTTATTCTCCATTTTTGCAGCAATGTATCTCTTCGTATATGAATATAATATATCTTATCTAATTTTATAACATTTTAAGGTTATAAAATTTTAACGAGTACGCTTGAGAAGTGATCTTTTTTTTACATAGTGTCCGTGAACACATGCAATTACTAGTTTGTTTATAAAAAAAAATAGAATGATAGAGACAGAGCTGCGAGAGAAAGAGAGAAAAGCAGAGAGAAGAAATTGAGAGATGAGAAAAATTATATAATGTGGTCACTTATAATTATAAGAGATATGATGTAGAATTAATGGTGAGATAAGGTCCAATCGAGGTGAAATTTTAGTATGATGTTCATGACTGATAGATTATCATATCTAATGGTTTTGATTTCGATTTGAGGTAAGCAGGAATATATAATATGCTTTCTAAACTCCGGAGTATTTTTTAAAATATTTGAATTTGTATTCTTTTTGAGCATGTGTGCCATCTATTGAAATCTATAATATTTTTATTGGAATCATATAATTTTATTATATGATGGCAAAATGATATGAAATTGATTGGTATATTGACTGATTGGCCCTACTAAGATCTTGACCAACATACCGACGCCAAAGAGTTAGGTAAGACGGGTGAGGTCAACACCAGTAATGTACCAGGAAATGCCGAGTATGAGGTCTTTCATGATTTGATGATTTGTCGTTGAGCCATTATTGAATTGAGTATA
>BRYE01000022.1:20367399-20369899 GCA_030159115.1 Actinidia arguta var. hypoleuca
TTAATAACTAGCCCTTTGTTTTTTCTCTTTGGGTGTCATATCATTCCACCGCTCATACTACTGTTTCTGTTATGCTTTGCATAATGATATGACGCATTGTGGTATTTGCGACTGAGTGACTTGTTTTACCTGTCCCAAATTTTTGAACATCAGATCATTTATGTTCTTGAACCTTAAGGCCATATTTGATAATAAATTTTAATTTAATTAGATTAATTATCTAATTCAAATTTCATGGGATTAATATTTCCGTGGGATTGAATTAGTAATACCAATTTTCTATGGAATTTCTAGTTCTCTATTTTTATTTTTTTGAAGATTAACAATTCCAACGGACTATTAGTCTACAGTTTAATTTTTACGCTAGAACGTAATTAAAGTAGACCCCACCGGACTAATACTCCAATTCACCTTCAAAATTTGTTATCAAATTATATGATAAAGGTAATGTAGTAATTATAAAAAATTATTATAGTTTTCTTACAAAACTTTCATCTCGACTAAATGCAAGAAAATAGATTTTCTTTTCAATTTCTTTTATGTCATCCATTCAAAGCCTTCAACTATAAAACATCGTAAAAATGTCTATTTTCGATTGCCAAAGTGATGCAATAATGTCCTTGAGGGGATTTTGATATGCAATTTTGAAGTTGACGGGGGTAAGGTGATGTCCGTGTATTTAACACAACTTTATTATGCTAGTAGTCATTAATACTCTCAAATTATAAAAGTTTGATCACTGATAATTTCATGAACCATGTTTTGCTATTTTAAATTATATTGATTATTTAAATATATACTTACACTGCGATTGTACATTCGTTCTTATCAATGTTGCCGCAGAAAAGTCTAAAATTTTGTGTTTTTGTTGAAAGTCATTAAGTCACATCATAATTCAAAAGCATGGTAATTAATTTGTACTCACCTAATCGGTAAAGAAGGTACGCGGGATATTTTCATTTTATATTGAGATTATTTGTTTTGAGGTTCGGAGAGGGGAGGACGTTGTAACAATGCCAAACTTATGGGGCTTTCTAGAATTTTCAAAAACTTTATGGAAGTTAACATGCATTTGGGTAAATTTTCACTACCTCTAGCAAATACAGTCATGACCTCTTAAATTACACTGATTTTTTTTATTTTTAAAATTATTATAAAGATTATTTTTTAAAATTAATTTTTGTCAAAAATAATAATATTGACCTTATGTTTAGGCTTTTAATTTTTTTTTTCAATACACTAATTAAAATGAAATAAATATTCTTTTTTTTCTTCTTAAAACACCATTTATTTATAAACTGTTTTATTTTTATTTTTTTTATCAATAAATAATTTTTTTATAAATATAACTGATCTAAATAATTTACTTTTTAAGTATTTCTAATCAAAATATACTTAAAAAATAAAACGTTGCTATCAATAAGAATTTTTATTTTAAAATTTATTAAAATATTTTAATTTTTAAGTGCTCCTAATTTAAATATACTTAAAAAATAAATTTAGTTATCAATTATTTTTTTTAACATTGAGGATATTATTTTTTTAAATTAGTGTATTGAAAAAATAATGAAACCCTAAACATAATGGTAATCTTGTTATTTTTTCACAAAAATTATCTCCAAAATAAAATCTTGACAATAATTTTACAAGTAAGGGAAGTTAGTGCAATTTTATAAAACTACTAGTAATTGCCCGTGCCCACGGGCACTACGTAAAAAAAATCTCTTCTTATCGATTTTGATGATTCTTTATCGCAGAAGAATATACAAAAATAAAAATAAAAAATAATCACAAATAAAATAACTTTCATTACTTTCTCAAAAAACTAACTAATCTAAACTAACTAATCAATCTAAAACAAACATAAGAGAGTTATTTTTTTCACCCCTGACAACCCCACCCCACTGAATGTGATCTTTTTTTTTAACTTTCAATTTTTACCCTCAATTCTTTCTCAAATTATAATTTTGCCATTTAACTATTTTATTTATTTTTTAATATCTCCTTATTCTTTTTTTAATACCCTTTGATTCTTTTTTTTTTAATTTTAATTCTGAATTTTTATATATAAAAAAATTATAATAAAATTTTATAATTTTTTTATTTTTTTTTCTTTTAATACCTATTGATTCTTATTTATTTCTTTTTACTTTCACTTCTGAATTTTTATATAAAAAAATTTATGATAAATTTTTATAATTTTCTTTACTCCCACCTTATGTTTTTTATAAAAGAAAAAAATATGAATCAAAATTTTAATATTTTTTTTAAATTTTAATAGATTTATTTGTTATTTAATACTATTCTTAAAAATTAATAATGTATTGTTTAGTAGTTTGTCATAAAAACACATAAGAAAAATAATAACTTTTAACGTATCAATACAGTAATAAATTCAACATTACATAAAAACATAACTTTTAATTAATATCTCCCCAAAACGAAATTATATGTTTTTTATATAAAAATTCAAAAGTAAAATTAAAAAAAAAAGAAAGAA
>BRYE01000022.1:20419899-20422399 GCA_030159115.1 Actinidia arguta var. hypoleuca
ATATAACACTAAAAATTTTCTTTTTGAACATTTTAACGCTAAAAAAAAAAATTTTTGAACATTTTTCAAAGGTTGATGGGGTCAGCTGACCCCATCAGCCAACCCCTGGCGCCGCCCTGATGAGAAAGAGAAAAATTGGCAGACCCACTAAAAAACATTTAAATTACCAATTTAGAATACCCATCAAATTTAATTCTAACAAATTATTGGAAGAAAAATTGTAGGACACATCAAAATCCATCCCAAGTACCAATTGGAAGACCCATTAAAATTCAATTGTAACAAATTAGAGAAAGAAATTGGAAGACCTATCAAAGCCCATCCAAAAAAATACAAATTTAGAAGACCCATCAATATTCAATTCTAACAAATGAGAGAGAGAGAGAGAGAGAGAGAGAGAGAGATTGATTGAAATACCCATCAAAACCCATTCAAATTAGAAAAACCGTTAATTACCAAAATAGGAAGTCACTGTGCTCCGTGTGTGTTTGTCTTTTATGCTTTAGTGTGCTTTGTGTGTGTTTGTGTATATACATATTGGAAGAGATGGTTCAAGAATTTGTAACAATGGTGGGTTGGTGATGGAGATGGTTATGTATGGGGAGTAGCGAGAGGGGGTAGGAAAGTAGAAGAGGACAATATCGTACATTTTGTTTTAAGTTGAGGGCATTAAAGTAATTGAACCTTTTTTGTTTTCTCCGTTAAAAGACAAACACAGACAGGCGAATTGATCTTGTTTTCAATTTTGGATAAATTTCACACCATTGGTTCCTGTAGTTTGACCAAAGTAAAACTTTGGTCATTACAGTTGCAACTTGAACAACTAAGACCTTATAATTTTAATCTAATTCCTATGCAATCCCGAAAAATGATCAAGTAAAGCTTACCACCATTGGTCGTAATTTTATCATCATTGATCTCTATTGGTTGACCAAAGTTTTACTTTAGTCCCTACATGTGAGTTTTTTTATTTCCGTAACGGCTATGGATGGAGGGTTATTTGGGACTTTAAGGTTCTAATTGTTCGAATTAGAATTGTAAAGACCCAAATAAGACTTTGATCAAACTACATGAGCAGAGCCAATAGTAAAATTTATTCTTTTAGTTTTTATTAATAATTCTTTTTGAAAACTTTACCTATTGGAGTATTTTTTTTTTTTTTTGCATAGTTGATGAACTCTACCCACTACTTTTCATTATATCCGGGTGCTTGGTATAGTTGAACTTATGCTAGAATTACTTATTTAGAAAAAGAAGTTGAAAAACTTCAAAATAGAGTTTTAAAAAAATATTTTTTTTTTAACTTTTGTAGATTGTTTTTGGTTGATAAACAAAAGCAAAAATTATGTCAAACATTCTGACATAACTTTCAAGACAAAAAAAATTTATTATATGTAATTATGCCAAACACGCACTATATTTGTTTTCTTTACCATATAACATTAAAATAAAACTTTACATAAATTTGGTGTCATCTTTCTCTTTTTGCAGAAGGCCAACAATCCGTGTATTGGTTCTCTTATTAAGTAACAATCCAAAAAGTCTAGCAAGAGCCTCCAGATAAATTTCATGGTTGTGTTTATATTGATAATATGAATACACATGGCTAAATGAAGGCTTGCAAGCACGCTAGTTTCTTACATTCAAATAACAATTTGTATCTGACACTACGTTCCTTTCATAGATCGATCTAGGGGACGTATTTGAAAAAATACACTAATTATACTATAAATTTTAATATAATTCATAAATTATATAGGTTAACCTCCCAAACTTTTTTTCTCAATTATACTTTCGCCCCCATAGTAAAAATCTTGGATCCGTCTCTGGAACTTCCTTTCCACTTTCAAGGACAACAAATTGTGGTCACCGGGTCTAGAATTGCCTCGTATGCTGATTACATGGATTTAGGGTTAGGGTTAAGAGTTTGATGATGGGTGTAAGGGAATATTGAGAACAAAATAGAAGCTCTAAAATTTGTCATAGGACATGAGTTCATAACCACCTTCAGGTTACATGTATGATGGTTAAACACTATTTTTTGATAACTCAGTATTCAATCCACTGAAACGACTAATTCGGGTGACTAATCTAACCGTCCACAAGCAATAGGTCCATTTAAAGCTAGGGCCTATATGGACGGGTGCAACACATGAATTAATAGTATACGAGTGAAAGTCGAATCCCAAACTAAAAGTTTTATGAGACTCGAGTGGCCAAATAACTACCACCACGTACTCTGTTTCTTTTGATCATACAGCAAAAGACGGTGGTTCAAACTAAGTTGCTTGGCTACCCAACAATCAGATGAATCAGAAGTTATACCTGCATACAGTTTGGGCCTTTAAAGTAGCATAATGTGCACTAATTCTCTAAGCAGAACAGTTATTAGTAGCTCCTGGGTAATTCAGAAGAACAAGGTATTTGCCTGGCTCAAAGATAAGAGATCTGTCAAGAGAAACATGCTCTGAAGCAGCACCAGAGGGTCAAAACAGTTCAA
>BRYE01000022.1:20429899-20432399 GCA_030159115.1 Actinidia arguta var. hypoleuca
ATTGAATAAGAGAGAAAGACTTGCGGATGTCAGTCAAACCTCTACACACTTGAACGAATTTGAGTCCCACAAGTAGTAGAGCGTATTCGATTTCTGGCCTCTCTCTCTCCCTCTCCCTCTCCATTTTGTTTCTAGGGTTCCATCTTGATTGTCTCTGAAGAAGAAGAAGAATCGATAGCCATGTGGTTATCGAATCGTGGAGAAGAGTGGGAGAAAGAGGGATATCGGCGGCCATGGCAAATACGGGCGAGGGTTTCCTGCAGTGAGCTGGCTTCCTACAGGGTTGCAGGGAACCCATAACGACATCGTTTTACCTCAAAATGTATTCTCTCAAAACGACGTCGTTTTAAAGGAAAAAAATTCGGTCAAAACGACGTCGTTTTGGCTCCCTGCAACCCTGCAGGGAGCCAACTCCCCGCAGTGACCCTTGATCCAGCAAATACGGTGGCCACCGGAGGAGAGAGAGAGAGGTGGAAGGAGGGATTTTAACGGTAATTTTTGGTGCTGGTGAGCGGGTGACAGAGTAACATTTATAGTGGTGAAGGGGAGCGGGTGACCGAGTAGCATTGGTATGCTGTGGCCAGTGGGTGACAGCGTAGCATTCGTAGGCTATGATCCGTGGGGTATGGTAAATTCAGAAACAATTCGATTTAAGGAAACACTGATAAAAATTATTGGAAAAATATTAAATTTTAACGGTACGGTTGAATTCTTTATTTTTCAAAGTGGTGTTAGAAAGGATCAATTTTAGTTTACCAACTAATTTGAACAATTTTATTATTCAAAGTCAATTTTTTTAAAAATGTTCAAATTTTTTAAAACTGAAAGGAAAAAAACTTCCCTTTCCTTTCTTCTCTTGTAATAGGCTAACCAATAAAGAGAAAAAAAAATTTCTTACACACACACACAAAAAAAGAGGAAAGTACATTTTAACTTAAAAACACATAACTCTTATATGGCTTAAAATCGAACAAATAACTCCCCTAAGATTTGAACTTTTAACACATAACTCCCTGTGTTTTAAAATGACCACATAACCACCATGTGGTTTGAGAAAAAAATACATAACCTCCTTGTAGTTTGGATCAATCTGTCAATTGAAAAAAAAATAGTATTTTATATTCGATTTTGATAATTTTATATTCAAAAAAATAATTTTTTTGCAAAGTATACCAAAATCATTCCTTCTATGTATTGAATATTGCGAAGGAGACTCGAAATAACACAAAAAATTATTTTTTTGAACATAAAATTATCAAAATCGAATATAAAATACTATTTTTTAATAATTGACAGATTGATCCAAACTACAGGGAGATTATGTATTTTTTTCTCAAACCACATGTGATTATGTGTCGATTTTAAACCACATAGAGGTTATGTGTTAAAAGTTCAAACCACATAGTCATTTGTTCGATTTTAAACTATATAGGGATAATGTGTTTTTGAGTCAAACCACAGGGAGATAAAGTGTAATTTCCCCCCAAAAAACACACAATCTTTTTTGTTCCTTCTGTTCTCGTTATGTGTAAGTTAGCTTTTCATATAATGAAGTCCTATCGGAATGATTTATTTATTTTACCAGGATCGTCGAAATCTCTGTTGTTGCTGGACTTGTCCTCCTCGTCTCGTCGTTGTCCACCTCGTAGGCAATGGGATCAAAGAACTGAATAACTCCACTGTTAATCTTCCTCTTCCTCTTCCTCTTCCTCTTCCTCTTCCGGTGACTTACGGTGGAGTTGGAGTTGTCGCGATTACTCTTTCCGGCGATTTCTTTGCCCTTTGAAGACAGAATCTTCAGCTCATAAACGTGAATGTTGTGACTGAGAGGGAGAGGGAGAGGGAGAGGGAGAGGGAGAGAGAGAGAGAGTGTGGCAGGTTACTGGGTGGAATATCAGACATGAAATATATAGGTGGAATCTGGATTGTATTTGCAGTTAGAACCCTCGTTTTTCCAATTATTGGGACTTGGTATGTGTTTCCAAAAAATAATAAGAAAAATACATTTTATATAACGCATGAATAATTTATACTCACGTGTAATGAAATTGGAACATTCTAAATTAGAAAGCAATTTTTTAATATATAGTATATTTCTACAAATCTCTGAAAGAGACCCATTACAATTTTAATTAAATTTTCTGAACAGTTTTTTGCAAAGTTTCTTACAAGTTCCTTTCAGGGAAAAAAATTTGTTAATCCTCAGTTGTGCCCACCAATAAAAAAAAATTATAAATCCCAAATCGGATCATTAAGAGAATCGAAAAAGAGACCAGATCACAAGTCACTGGTTCAACCGTCAGATCAACCATTATTGACCCATGATATCATAATTATGTCATTAATTTATTTATTTATAGTAATAAAATATATCTTATTTTTCTACACTAATTTTTATACTTCTAATCAAAAATTTTAAATTAAAACACAATTTTTTTTTCTAAAACAGTAAACTAAACGGTCTAATGACCAGTTCAATCGACGGGTTACCAATTCAACT
>BRYE01000022.1:20457399-20459899 GCA_030159115.1 Actinidia arguta var. hypoleuca
ATATGGAGAGCAATCCGCAATTATAGGTGACATAACGGGAAAAGAGTCTCGTGTAGGTGGAGTCCTTGCGAAAATCTTCAAGAAAATAACTTATGATATGACGATGTAGACGTCCTCGCCCACTAGCGAGTAGGAGAATGGTGCTCATACGTATATTGGCGAGATGAGCAATTGGTAATGATGCGATGGGCTACTAGAATTATTTTTGCAATATGGAGATGATGTCCTCTAGGCGATGTAACCAACTTAGTATATCAGTAAGCGAATATTTTTTCACACATCAAATTTAATAACGAAAAATAAAAATAAAAATAAATAATCCAATGTTTTTTAATGATTGAATTATCTAACTTTTCATCACCAAATTCCAGATCCAAACACAGCCTAAAAATCAATATGTTTAATTATTTTTTAGATAATGGTATCATACACGCTTTTTTTTCTTCTAAATATATAACCGTCAATTAATTAAATTCTAATAGCTATATTACATTTCTCATTTAATGCTCCAAATCTTTTGTCCAGCTACTGAGATTTTTTAATAAATTTGTAAGCTCCATTTGGCGGGTTAATTAATGGGGAAGAAAAAAGAAAAGAAAATATTACCCAAATTAATAATTCTTACCAATTTTTGAAGGTTTTATTTATTATTTAGATCAACAATTTAGAAAGAAATATATAAAAACTAAAAACTAAAATACAAGTCGTGATATTCATTAACTTTTCTCTTTTTCTTTTCTTCTACCAAATGCTTAATTTGAACATGGTCGAAATAAGACTCTATGTAATGACATAGTAAACACAACTCAAACGATTAAGAAAAGTTTGCAAGACTGGTTAATTTGTAGTTCCTTCATCCTAGTTTTTTTGTCAATTTTTTCAATTTTGAATGTCAAAATGCTAGTTATGAATGAGTGTGTATTGTACGTATTGAAATGCTATGAAATATTGTGACTAATTATAAAATTGTATAATATTAATTACGAATTATTATGAGTAATTAAAAACAATGTAATTTTTATGTGGACGATTGACTTCTCCTCTATTTTATAAATATAATCTTCAATCAATTTGCTAAAGTTTACACTCACTTTCCTGATGTTGTTGAGTACCATGTATACCATCCTTTGCTACTTTAATACTTTACCCATTTAAAGAAATCACTTATGAAACATGTGGTTTAATGTTTAATAGTGTCACCTTACTTGATTTTTGTTTTTCTAGGCCTAGCACAGGTGACTCCTACAGTTTTGTTAGGCACAATATAGCGGATCGGTCAATTTATATAATTTGCACATCGACATTATTCAAACGAACTCTTCAGATATTTGGGGGTATTTGTCAAAACTTTAAAATCAACTTTTGAATTTTGAGAAGAAAAAAAAAACTTCAAAATTTGTATACAAGCTAATTATGAAAAGCTATCCACTTGATACTTTCCGATTCTACTTTTACATAATTAATTTTTTCAATTCAAAAGTTAATTTTGTCAACCATCCAATGAATACGGTTGGTCCAAGCCTTTTGTATTTATTTATTTTTATGGATATTGTCGTTTTACCTATAAAATCAATTGGGAAACATGCGGATTATCAGTACCTACCATGACCAGCCACCCAACATGCCTCGCAATTCACATGGTTATTCACCAACTCAACTCATATATGTCGTGATGGAGTAATACATGGATCACAAATGGAAACAAAGTGATAGATATTGCTCTCTCTCTCTCTCTGTCACTCATCTTTGTCTTTCAAGTTAAGAATGAAAAAAAAGAAATAATTATGCACTGTTGACAAATATATATTTAATTAGCTAAAAGAATATGAAAATTAACTTCGATTTCAATTTCTTTCGTATTTCTTGCATTCTGTTATAAATTTCTTCAAGAATTCAAAATTCAAAATTCAAAATTCAAACACCGTCTAATCATCAGAAATTGAAAATGCTGACACAAAAAATATCTTATTCCTCTCTTTTTTCTGACTTACCCAAAATAATAAGAAAATTAACTTGTATTTCTCGTCAAATAAAATTTCTTAACAAATTCAAAATTAAACACAATCTAATGATCTTAAAATATCTAAAATGCTTTTGGGTTTTGCTGCTAACTTGAAAATGACAATGAAAATAGGAGATGACGGAGGATGTACTAACCATATCATATAAGGAGAAATTGACGACATATTAGGTCACGCTTGGGTCGCCTGTGGTCTCTGTAGTTTGACCAAAGTTTCACTTTGGTCTTTATAGATTAAGTTTAAACAATTAAGACCCTTTACTTACAATTTGATTCCAATATAGTCTTCTTGTCAATATGCATTTAGTAATTAGATAGAAAGTGATCACGTAAAACTCATATGATCCTTTTTATAGGGTAGATTTACTAACATTATTCTTTATAATTTGGAAAAGTTTCATGTTGATCTCTAAAAATGACTATGCGAGATTTTAAGTGCTTTTTCTCTCTAAATTATTAACAATCATTGGCATAGGGATT
>BRYE01000022.1:20464899-20467399 GCA_030159115.1 Actinidia arguta var. hypoleuca
GAATTGAAATATGTTCAACTACGTTTATATAAAAATGAAGGAATCAAAACAACCCCAATAGTATATACAGTATTTGTAGTATTTGGCATATTATGGTAATACTTATTAACCCTTTAATTTTTATTTTTCTGTCTAATTTTCGTTTTTCTATTTAATCGAAAATAAAAAGTTGTTTGTGTTACTATTTATAATTATAAACAAAACAAAATTATTATCATTATTTTTGAAAATAGTGAAAATAACAAAATGGTATTTTTGTTTTGTTTTTATTTTTTTTTCATCCACCTCCTTCTCCTCCACCTCTACCCCTCCCTCCACCTCCACACCACCTCCGCCACCGCCACCTACTCCAAGATCTCCGTCTCCACTACCACCGCCACCAATTTTTTAAAAAAAGTAGTTTAAAAAAAGATGAACACAAATATAATTTTACTTTCTATTTTATAAAAAATTAAACAAAACTAAACAAACATAAAACAAACGCAAAAAATAAAAATAATAGAAACGTTACCAAACATCCCTTATATATTTGTATTACATTCGTCGATGATCACAAAGCATAATAATAACACACCTTCAATGTTTCTTTTTTGTAATAACTTGGTATTTAGTCAAATGATCGATTAATTTGAAGGACCAATCTTATAATCTTTTAGCGGGGAGACCCAACTAAATTCGGACCAAAATCATGTATGTATTGGGCCAATTCAAAAATTAATAACACCTAAAAAGTTTCGAACATTAGAAAGAAGTCAACTTTCAAGTCCTATGTTTGGATCACCAGACCAACATCTTGCTCACCTTTAATGTTTCTTTTGTCTGTCTTTTCCACAACATGGTGAATAGGATCAAAAACATTTTCCACAAAATAAAATCAACGAGACATCAACTTTTCTTTAAATATTAATTTCATGTTACAGCTTTGGGGCTTCATGATCCAAAGTCAAGGTAGGTTACCCTATGTATATGAACCAAGTCTAAATTCATTGTGGACTTATTCAAAATTCTCAGTATTTAAGCCGTTGATATTTTAAAGTTTGTTGAGAAAATTATTTATTCAAAAATTTAAGTTCATCCAACATCAATAATAGCCATACTATCGAATAACATTTGTTTGTGCGATGATTTTTAAAATAGACCATTCATTTTTAAAAAAAAACAAATGTATTTTGATATTACGATCTACCGTACATTCGCTTTTCTACACGATGGATGACCTCCCAAGTGAATTTTAGAAGATGGACAATTCAAATCAGCAAGTAAAGTCCATAAAATAATTTTTTATACAAAATCCCAAATCTGATGTGGGTAGTGCTATGAATGACTCCACTTCAAATAGAATTCAATTGTAGTAAAAAAATAAATAACTATAACAATATTATTCATATGATATGTGATTATGTTAAATAGATTGGGAAATGGATAGGCAGCCAGAGGATGATGGTTAGCAACTTAAGTTTGTATTAAAAGTGATTTTTTTGTTAATTCATTTTTTCTGTTCATTTCACTGGGACCATTCAGGCCCAATTTGGACTAACTTTTTTTGAGTTAGTTTATCTGATTCCAAAATTAGTAGTATTTTAGTGAGTTTTTTTTGTTTTTTTTTAAGTGTGTGAGCAAAGTTTTATACGTTTTCATTCCTCTTTATGGGAGAAATTTAAAATATAAAAAAATTCATCTAATTTGAATTTTTTTTACTAAATACAAAAATTAAAATTCATTTTTACTCAATAAACAAGCTATTTTTTAGTGGATTGTTTTTTAAATTTGAACAAAAATTTTATATTATCAAAATTTCTCTCGTCAGGAAGAACCAAACAAATATAAAATTTTATTAAACGGTAAAAAAAATTATTAAGTATGAAAAACCTTAAAAATCAAAGAATCCAGTAGTTTCAAAAAAGTTAACAAAAAATATGGAACTGAAAAAATAGTTCGGTCTCAATAACCAGAAGAACCGTTTAAAATTTTCTTTTCTTTTCTTTCCTTTTTTTTTTTTTTTTGATGTTTCAAGAAACCAATGCAAGAGAGCTTTAGACGTGTGAATAGGAATTAATTACCTGAAGGCATTGATTTAAAACTAGGTTTCCGGATTTTTTGCAGCTTGCTGTATTCCACCCTGTCCACAACAAGAACCAGAACTCAACAAGAAGAATAAAGAAGTTAGATTCAAGGATATTTACATATACCTACGTATGTATTACTCGTGCAGAACTTGGAATTGGACACAAAAATGGAAGTCTTTACTCTTCCAATCACTCAAACCCTTCGGCTATATTGGATGGAGGGGATTCTCTACTTTCTCCCCATTTTTTCTTCTTTTTCTTCCCAAATTTTTAATCCAAACACAGTCTTAATTTTGAATACAATATTAAACACAGCTACAAATAGAGGTGACAATTGAGTGGGTTATAAATAGGTTGGGTCACTAATAGGTTAGTGACCCATTAAACAACATGAAAGCCAACCCAACCCGAAGCAGTTGGCAACCAAGCAGGTG
>BRYE01000022.1:20469899-20479899 GCA_030159115.1 Actinidia arguta var. hypoleuca
TAAGACATCTCCTCTCATCATTTACGAAAACAAAAAAAATGGATAGATGGGACATACCTATCCGGTTCATTGGCCATGATAACATATGTTGACTTATGGAAAAGAACATTCTGCAACTAATTCTAGACAAACCATGAGGTGTGTAATCAGCTGGGAAGGGTCAAAGTATAGAGTGATCTTTTCTTTTTTGGCTAGCCATTGTTGCATTCAAATTTAGCTCCAAATGCTAGATTATTTTTTTTTGTCTTTTGTTTTTTGACAAGAATCAATGAAAAATAAGAAACATTTAATCTTTAAAATTAACCTTTTAAATTGCCTTTTGACTATCAAATGAAATGTTAAAATTTTAATGTCAAACTTTTGCCTATTAGTTCAGTTAAGGGCTATGTGAGATATTCTACGAGGCTCCATAGCCTTTTTCCATCGTTTACCAGAGCAAGAAATGGACAGAAGTATAAAAGAATGACGTATACAATTGAAAATAAATTGGGAAAAGTAGGATTTTAGTAGAAGCATAGGGGCCAAAGTGTGATTTACTCAAAATCGCTAATTTACAAATTCAATCCCTGGAAGCTTTAGCCTCTCACCGCTATTCATCGTCTCCACAATCACAAACTTTCGTCCTCTCACTCACTCCGGCTAATTAAGCAAAGCAACCACGCCATGGAAGGAGCGATTCTACCTTACGCGGTGTGCATCGCGGCCTTAATCTGTGCACCCGTCCACGCGGGCCGACAGGACCCAAACATACTCCAAATCACAGACTATCACCGCCTCCTCGGCACGGCCACGGAGCTCCGCTTCCAGAACTTCATGAAGGAGTACGTGCGACGCCTTGGATTTTTCGCTGGGAACCTCGTAAGGGCGGCGAAAAAAATAGCAACAGAAAACAGAAATATAATCAGAGAATAGAAACAGAAAATTGAAAATAGAAAAAGAATCAGAAACTGAATAGAAAAATATAAAAAGAAACAGAATACAATAATAGAAACATAAATAAAATTTGAAAACAGAAATAGGAATAGAAAAATAGAAATAAAAAATAAAAATTGAAAACAGAAACATAAAAATAGAAATAGAAAACAAAAACAGACGCAAAAAATAAAAATTGGAAACAGAAAGAGAAAGAGAAAAAGGAATAAAAACAGAAATAGCAATAGAAACAAATAATAAAAAAATCTAAAAACCGAAAAAAGATTTAGAAATAGGAATAGAAAAATAAAATGAAAAAATGAAAACAGAGATAGAAACAGAAACAAAATGTAAAAAATGAAAAATAGAAATAGAAACAGAAATAGGAATAGAAAAAGAAAATAGAAATAGAAACAAAAAATTGAAAAAATTGAAAACAGAAAATAGAAATAAAATCTGAAAATAAAAATAGAATCAGATAATAGAAGTAAAAAACTGAAAATAAAAACATAAAACAAAAAGTAGAAATAGAAACCAAAATTAAAAGATAAAAACTGAAAATAGATATAGAAAATAGATAAAAACTGAATAAAAGGTGAAAACAGAAATAGAAATAAAAAATAAAAAATAAAAACAGAACTAGAAACTAAAAACAAAAACGAAAATGTAAACTAAAAACAGAAATAGAAATAGAAAAATATATATAAAAAAGAAAACAATAATAGAAACATAAAATAAAATTTGAAAACAGAAATTAAAACAAAATAAAAAAATTGTAAACAAAAAAATAGAATTAGAAACTGAATAAAAAAAATCAGAAACATAAACAAAAATAGAAAATAAAACTGAAAACTAAAAATAGAAATAGAGATATAACCTGAAAAAAAATTAATTTGTAAATTAAAGAAAGAAATATAAAAATATTAAAGAACAAAAAACAATAATAGAAACAAAAAATAAAATTTAAAACAGAAAATAGAAAAAAAAAAGTAAAAAAAAAAGAAAAAAGAAAGACACAGAAAATAAAAGTTGAAAGCAGAAAAAGAAATAGAAAAAAACTAAAAACAAAAAAGGAATAGATACATAAATAAGAATAGAAAAATAGAAATAGAAATAGAAAAAAAAAATTGAAAACAGAGATCATAAATAGAAACAAAAAATAAAAATAAAATCAGAAATAGAAAAATACAAAAAGAACATAAAATAAAATTTGACAACAGAGATAAAATCAAAAATTAGCAAAAAAATAGAAATAGGAATAAGAAAATAGAAACAAAAACAGAAAACTAGAAATAGAAACTAAAATAAAATTAAAAATATAAAAAAAAGAACTGAAAATACAAAAAGAAACTAAAAATTGAAATAGAAACAGAAAAACAATAGAAAAAAGAAAGAAAGAGAAAAATAGAAACAAAAAAATAGAAATTAGAAATAGAAATAGAAATAAAAAAACATAATAGAAACAGAAAACAGAAAATAAAAAAAATTGAAAATAGAAATAGAAACTGAAAATAAAAACAAAAAATTGAAAACAGAAACAGAAAAATAGAAATAGAAATTGAAAATAGAAATATGAATAAAAAAATGGAAATAAAAAATAAAAAATAATCTTGAAATTGAGATAAAAATAGAAAATTAAAAAGAAAAAAAAAGAAAAAGGAATTGAAATAGAAAACAAAATAAAAATAGAAATAGAAATAGAAATAAGAATAGAATCAAAATTTAAAAAAATTAAAACAATTAAAATAAAAATTAAAAGAAGAAATAGAAAAATAGAAATAGAAAATATAATTATAAAATAAAACTTAAAAAGAAAATAGGAATAGAAATAGAAAAATAAAAATACAAACAAAAAAACTAAAAACAGAAAACATAAATAGAAATAAAAATAAAAATAAAAAATAGAACTAGAAACTGAATAAAAATATAATAAGAAAAATAAAAATATAAAAATAATTAAAAATTGAAATAGAAAAAAAGAAAAAGAAACATAAAACAATAATAAAAAAGTAAAATAAAATTTGAAAACAGAAATAAAATAAGAAAATAGCAACAGAAATAAAAATATGAATATAAAAATTGAAATAAATATAAAAAATAAAAATTAGAAATCGAAATTGAATAAAAGTAGAACAGAAAAAAATAAAAATAGAAACCCAAAATAAAAAAAAATAAAAATAAAATGTAAATATAAATTATAAAAAATGGAATGTAAACTAAAAAAAGTATTCAAAAAATATAAAAAGAAAAAGAAAACAACAGAAAAATAAATAAAAATTAAAAACACTAACAGAAAAAGACAAATAGAAATAAAATAGAAACAAAAATAAAAATTCTAAAAATTGATATAGAAATAGAAAATATAACAAAAACAGAAATAAATAATTAAATAAAATAATAAAAAAAATATAAAATTTTAAACATTGAAAACAAAAATTAAAAAAAAAAGCAGGAACTTAAAAATAGAAATAGAAAAAAAAATAGAAACAGAAAAAGAAAAAGAAAAAAAAAATTATAACAAAAATAACTAAAAACTGAAAGCGAAAATAGGAATAGAAATATAAATAAAAATAGAAAAATAGAAATAGAAATAGAAACAGAAAATAAAAATAAATTTTTTAAAAAATATAGGAATAAAAATTGAAAACAGAAAATTGAAAAAAAAAATAGAACTAAATGATGAATGAAAATGAAATGAATACTAGAAAAATATAAAAAGAAATAGCAATTTAATTTGAAAAGAAACGTTAAAATATAGTAGAAACATAAAATAAAATTTGAAAACCGAAATAAAATTAAAAAATAGCAACAGAAATAGAAAGAGAAAATAAAATTAAAATTAAAATAGATATAAAAATTAAAACTTTAAAAACTGAAATAGAAACAGAAAAAAAATAAAAAAATAAAAATTAGAAAGAGAGAGAAAGAGAAAAATAGAAATAGAACAAAAAACAGAAACAAAAACAAAAACTAAAATAGAAATAGAAATTGAAAACACAAAACAAAAATATTATAAGGAATAGAAACTAAAAATCAAAATAGAAAAAAAAATAGGAAACAGAAATAGAAATAGAAAGAAAAAATATTTAAAAAATAAAAATAGATATAAAAACAAAAAATGGAAATAGAAACTGAAAATAAAAATTTAGAACAGAAACAGTAAACATAAATAGGAATAGGAATAGAAAGAAAAAGATAAAGAAAAAGAAAAAGAAACAAAAAATATTAAAAAAATCTGAAAACTGAGACAGAAATAGAAAATTAAAAACAAAAATAAAAAATAGAACTAGAAACTGAATAAAAATATAATCAGAAATAGAAAAATATAAAAAGAATTAGAAATTGAAATAGAAAAAAAGAAAAAGAAACATGAAACAATAATAAAAACGTAAAGTAAAATTTGAAAACAGAAATAAAATCAGAAAATAGAAAAATAAGAATTAAAAATAGAAACAAAAACAAAAAGTAAAAATAAGAAATAGAAATAGAAATTGAATAAAAATAGAAACAGAAACAAACAAATATAAAAACCAAAAAAATTTAAATAGAAATAGAAATATTAAGAAAATGGAATGTAAACTAAAAACAGTATTACAAAAATATAAAAAGAAAAAGAAAACAATAACAGAAAAATAGAAACAAAAAATAAAAATTGAAAACACAAACAGAAATAGAAAACTAGAAATAAAAATAGAAACAGAAAGCAGAAAGAAAAAGAAAAAGAAAAAATAAAAAATTATGAAAATTGAGATAGAAATAGAAAACAGAAATAAAAAAAGGAATAGAAACAAAAAAATAAAAATAAAAACTAAAAAATCAAAATTGAAACAAAAAAAAAGAAAAAAAAAAGGAATATAAAAAAATAAAAATAAAAATAAAAATAGAATCAAAAAGTTTAAAAAAATTAAACAATGAAAAAAAAAATTAAAAAAAGAAATAGAAACATAAAAATAGAAAAACAAAAACAAAAAAATAGAAAAAGAAAACAAAAAAAGTTATAAAAAAAATTTAAATTGAAAGAAAAAATAGAAATAGAAAAACATAAATAAGAATAGAAAAATAGAAATAGAAACAAAAAATAAAAAAAAAACTGAAAACTGAACACGTAAATAGAAACAGAAAATAAAAATAAATTTTTAAAAAAATATAGGAATAAAGTTTAGAACAGAAAATAGAAATAAAAATTAAAAATTAAAAATAGAAGTATAAACTGAATAAAAATAAAATCATTAATAGAAAAATATAGAAAGAAATAGAAATTGAGATAGAAATAGAAAATTAAAATAGAAAACAGAAATAAAAAAAGGAATAGAAACAAAAAAATAAAAATCAAAATTGAAACCAAAAACAGTAAAAAAAAATAGTAATAGATAAAAATTAAAAAAAATTAAACAATGAAAACAAAAATGAAAAAAAGAAATAGAAATAGAAAAAAAACAAAATAGAAACAGAAACTTAAATATGAATAAAAAAATTGAAATAGAAACAAAAAATAAAAAAACTGAAAACTGAACACATAAATAGAAATAGAAATTAAAAACAAAAAATTAAAAAAATATAGGAATAAAAGTTGAAAATAGAAAATCGAAATAAAAAATAAAAATAAAATATATAACTATAAACTGAATAAAAATAAAATCAATAATAGAAAAATATAATAAAAAATAGAAATTGAAATAGACAAAAAAACGTAAAACAATAATAGAAACATAAAATAAAATTTAAAAACATAAATAAAATCGGTAAATCACAACAGAAATAGAAATAGGAATAAAAAAATAGAAACAAAAAGTAAAAATAAAAATAAAAATAGAAATAGAAATAGAAATAGAAACTACAAATTGAAACAGAAACAGAAAAAAAATAGAAAAAAAATAAAAGTTAGAAAGAGAGAAAAAAATCAATTAAAAGAAACAACATCAAAGATGAGTTTGAGGTATGTAATACAAGCGAGACAGGAAGCAACAAACCATTTTGGCAAATCAATAATAGATACATCTTGCAGAAGATGAAATTGAAGTGTTCTTCGAAATTGAAGCCGTGAAATCGAAAATCAACAGGAAAACCTAAACAAAACAATTTATTTGCAATCTTTGAAAAAATGTGTGTTTATGTAGAAAAACAAGGAGAGAGATACCCACAGGCACAAGACAGCTTCAAATGGCCCTTCTTTTTTCTTGCACTCAATTCTACTCTCTCTCTCCCTCTCTCCGTAAATCAATAGAAAAACCCTAAAACAAGCAATTTATTTGCAATCTTTGGAAGTTGGAACAATGTTTGTGGAGAAAAACAGAGAGAGATCCTCACGTGACCAAGACAGCTTCGAATGGCCTTCTTCTTCTTCTACTCTCTCTCTCTCTTATAGAGCAGCGCGAATCGCTGGGACAATCTTAACGGATTTCGTCAAATCTCTTCAAGCGATTTCTTTCCTTTTTTGAAGAGAGAAAAAACGGTTTTGACAACTAAGTTTTGTTTTTTACAGCTGTCTTGTAAATTTCAATTAACAAAGATCGAAATAAATTCACTACGAATACAAGTAACACATATCTGGTAGCCAAAAACGAGAAATCCTAGAAAAAAGAGAAAAATAAACTCAGTTCCAAAGCATGTGATTGTAAAATAAAATTGAAGATCCTCACAACATTGAAAACTGAAAAATTAAATTAAAAAAAGAAGAAAAGAAATATGAGTTCGTAATAACCGAACAATAAAATTCACTACGAATTAAAAAGTTTCACAAAAGCTCCACAGACCCAAACATGCGATTGTACCAATAACATTGAAGATCCTAAAACAACTTGAAAATAAAATTGAAAAGGGTAGGATAGGAAATAATCTGAATCCGTAGGAACTTACGGAGAAACCCTGGAATACGAACTCGAATCTACAATTAATTAACAAAACAGTTTCAATTAACAAACATCGAAATCAGAAACGAACAAAAGAAATAATTTCATTACGAATACAAGAAACACAAATCTGGTAGCCAAAAATGAGAAATCCAAGAAAAAGAGAAAAATAAACTCAATTCCAAAACATGTGATTGTAAAATAAAATTGAAGATCCTCATAACATGAAAACTGAAAAATAATTCAAAAAAAAAAAGAAGAAGAAATATGAGTACGTAATAGCTTTAAAGGGAAACACTAAAACATAGAATACCAACAACTGAAGATCCTCAAAGAACTTGAAACAACCGAACAATAAAATTCAAAAGAAGAAAGATCAGTTGGTAAAAACTTAATTAGAAACCCTAAAACATAGAATACCAACAGAAACTTAAAGAATAATGCGTGTCACGGAATAGTTGCGAGAAACGAATGAAGCGATGAGCAATTGTTCATGGATCTGTAAGCAACCGACGATCTATCGTCGATCGTCTCTCTCTCTGTTGTGTGTGTTGTGTGGGACTAGAGGGATTGATTGCGATTATTTATAGGTGCAATGGACAGGGCTGTTGTTTATGACCTACTTTTGGCCCATGGGTTATCCGGAATCGAGAATCACATACCACATTCTGATTAATTTGGGTAATGGTTTTCAAAATTTTCTTCTCCTATTGTGTTTTAGTTTTTTTATTTATTATTAGATGACTTATATTTATAACTATTTTTTTATCCAATGTTTTTTACTATATATAAAAAGTTATTTGAGTAATTTCATTAATAAAAGAAAATGATGTGAATTTGATAAAAGTGGAATGCAAACATTACTATCTTTTTTTTTCTTTCTTTTTTTATTGATTTGGAGATATCCTATGGTACACATTCCTATTAAAATAATCTTAAATGATTGAATTTTAATACGGTGTTCTCATTTTTTAATAGGAAAGGTTTCAAATTGCATTTTGAAGTTTTAACTCAATTTCTTATAAATACCTAAATTTTTTTATTAAAAAAAATGAAATAAACACATAATTGTTACCTACAAAACAAATTATGAGGGGGTCAAATATGTTTTCTAGAATTAACTATGCACTCTAGTCTAAGCAAGTATATAAGCAATTAAAGAGAATAGAGAAAAGAGAAAATAGTGCAAATAATTTATGGTGATTTAGCAAATCTTTGCCTACCTCTACTCTTCAAACTTCTCATTGGATATTCACTATTTTCAAGTTTGCGAATACTTGACAAGTTTTACAATCACTAAAACACTTCTAGCCTTCAAGAGAATCACTCTCTTAAAAATTTTACAATCACGTATAGTGATCCCCTAAAAAAGAAAGTAAATGTTGTAAGAACTAAAACTCACCAATTCTATATGAAAGATGAATACAATGAAATTTTCTTTCTAGAATGATCTAGCTCTCTTTGATCTTAACAAATCAAGTTCACAATAAATGATCAAGAGATTAAAGTATTGAATACAAGTGTAGATAAGTTTTTATAGCACTTCACTGTATTTTCAACAACTCAATGCTTGAATTTATAAACCCAAACTTGAATAGAGTTGTTGCGACAATAAATGCTTTTAATCTAGCCATTTTGACTGAATCTCAGCCATTAGATCTTGTAGTTTTTAAACTTTGGTCGATCGAATTTAAACTTGAACAAGATTGCCCTGTACTTCAAGTGAGCTTTCTTTACAATTTTTGAAGGTCTTACTAACTTCGATTGATATTTTGTCAACTTTGGTCGACATAACTCTATTTTTTCAGCGACTCTTCCATTCTTCATTTAAACTCTTAGCTAGCTTCGGTCGAGATCTTGATCAATTTCGGTTGTTGTTGCATTGTTCTTCCAGTGAGCACTTAGTTCATTTATTTTAGCCTCTGTTCAACTTCGATCGACTGAAATTGAACTTCGGTCATTGTTGCTCTGTTTTTTCAGTGAGCACTTAGTTTATTTGTTTGAAACTATGTTTTACTTTGGTTGATGCGCTTCAACTTCGGTTAACAAATTCGGTCGGACGAACTTGTGACAATAGCAGCAATTTCACTGTATTCTTCAAAGACCAATGTCGTTAACTATCCAAAATAAGTTTAAGTGATGGTTTGACACTTCTATAAGTTCTATTTGCATAATAACTTTGATTATGACTTGTAGAAAGTTACGAATTTTATTATGATTATGTGTAGACTATTTTTGAGTTCAATCTTGTTTCTCTTCAAGGATATGAGATAGTCAAATGATTTATTTCAATTCTAAGTTATGTTTACAAGGTATGCATGCATATTTAATCTCAAAACAAACTTGTGCAAGACTTTTTTGAGTTAATCAAGTGATCTAACAAATGTGAATTTGTTTGGCATTCATTAATACTATTTTCACAATAATTTTAATAAAGTTTAGCGTTTACAAGTCTAATCATCAAAATCAATTATATATTTATATAAACAATAACATTTACAAAGGATATCTCAATTTCTTTGTTTTTTTTGGCTGAAAAAGTACGAAAATTAGATTAACTAGAACAAGATCATCTGGGGATAAGAAGGATTTCTCAATTTTATCCATGTCAACTCCTGACGGCAAATTAATGACGAAATCATTCTAGATTAGAGCAACACAAGCTCACACCTAAACACCCACGCAACCACGTGAAACAATGAAAAATACAATGACTTTTGGAGAACATAAATGGATAAATTAAATTGTGTGACACCAATTAATCAAAATTTGAAAGCGTAATTCACTTCTCAAATGATCTTATATAAAAATTAAATTTTCTCTCTCCATCTTTTAATATTTTTTCGGATCACATGTCACTCATGTGCCCTAAAATGTGATTTGAACCCAACTCGTAAGTATTTGTAATGTCATCACTAATTTTCTATTCTCACACCCTCCGTGATTATGATTTTCTTAAAACTATTGAGTCAAAAGTTTAGAAGGTATTTTAAAAAAATAAATCGTATTTGTTTTTTTTACCTCTTAAACCATAGCCACATCCTGCCCAATTAGGATGATTCGATCATTTAATATTCGATCATTTTTTACTTAGTTAATGAGGATTGACGCCGCGATGGAATTGAGTAATCTTTATAAAAAAAAACGTTGCACTTTTTTTTTCTCTTTATTAAGTAAAATTATTTTTATGTGATTAAAATATATAAACAAAAGTGATTTAAAAAAAATATAATACAAAG
>BRYE01000022.1:20539899-20542399 GCA_030159115.1 Actinidia arguta var. hypoleuca
ACTTTTGACTTTTGAACGAGTGTTAGGACATCTCTTTTAATTCTGCACTTGTGTTTGGTTTATGTAGGACCTTTTATTCGTATTCTTTGACTTGTTAGCCTCGCGTTCCGTGGTACGGGTTTTGGGGCAGACAAATTCGATCCACGCGGTCGGAGCCCTTCAATATCAAAGAAGACATGGTGTTTGATGACAGAAAATCCTAGATCAGAACTTAGTATTTCACTTGGAAAATTGTACACAAGAGGGGTTTCGTAGTTGAATTTATAGTTTAAAGTTTTGTAAAACTTTTGAATTTGTTACGAAAAGACTTTATATAAAAATATTCAGGGATCATATGCAAATCAACTAGAATCTGAATTGGGCTGCTTTTTTTCCAGTCCATTGGTCACTTTAAGCTTAGCATAAAAACTTGTATATGATGCTATAATATTCTGGATGTTTAAAAACAGATTTCTCTCTCTCTCTCTCTCTCTCTCCCTTTTTTTTGCTGATAAAAAAAAAATAATATTCTGGATGTTTAGTTTCTATAATCGTTTTCTGTTCTTGCATATTTTTAATTTAGATCTGAAATTGGTTGTATATTTACATAGTAAAACCATAAGACATGGGAGAATTAATCTTTTCTTTCATTACTAATTAAGCAGTCGTTTATTTTATTTTATTTTTGAATGCTGTATTGATGGTAATCATTTATTTTCATTATCTCTTCATATACTACTTCATTGCTAATAAAATTCTCACAATCAAAAAGAAAAGAAAAAAAATCCGTCAAGTCAAAAGCAAAGTCGCTCTCTCCACGAAGTTTCACTTCTTCCACCGGCAATAAATTGTTCATGATACTGAATTATTATATATAAAAAAAAAAGAACTCAAATTTGGGTTTTGGAGAGGCTAAAGTAAAATCATTTTAATTGATGTAAAATTATTATAAAAAGGTTACAAATTAAGATAATGAAAAGTATTACTGTATTAAAGTATGACGAGCGAGAATTTTAACCAATGATTCTATAACATTTGTATTTATGCATTTTAAAAAAAAGAACTCAACAATCTAGTATAATAATAATAATAATTAGAATGCAACTTTCAAGTTCAAAGGTTAACTCCCCACAAAATCAAAATAATAAAGGAGTCAATTCATTAATGATATGAAAATAAAAATAAAAGGAAATAAATACGATATATACATACGTTTCACGATGCCTTGATCTTAGGTTTCCTAGGGAGGTGCGAAATCTGTGGGTCCGGCAAATAAATTTTGGCTTAAAATAAAAAACTTCTAAGGAAAAGAAAAACCAAAAACCTCCAATCACAAAAACTAGATTATTATAATATAGGACGATGAATTTATTTTGTAACTCGCTTGCTCGATCAATGAAAAGAAGGAACAAATAACTCCTAATAAATTAAATATCTCAAATAATAAAATTCTGAATAAAAAACTTAAAAAAGGAAAGGGAAAATATGCAATTAGGGAAATCCCTCGAAAGCCCACTCGTACTCGGCCCGAACCGCGGCTTCTTCCTCCGGCGTGTAATCGTTCTCGACTTTGAATATCTCGCGAACATCCTGGTGAGGCAAATCCTTGATCGAATCAGCGATTTTTTGGCTGGTGAGGTCGAGCAACCCCTTGATGTCCAGAAAATTCGCGGCCAAGACCAGATCGCAGAGGGTGTAGATACCTTTGTCCACGAAATCGGCATCGGCTTTCTTCATATCGTCCTCGCTGGCGGACTGATTGGCGTGGTTCTTGCAGTACTCGATGACCAGGGCTAGGATCTCGCCGGAAACGTTTGGCACCGGAATCACCTCACCCGCACAGTCGGAGTCCACCATGTTCTTGATTGTCACGGATTGCAGGGCCACGTGCTCGTCGACCACGAATTCCTCATTGTCGATCATTGACTTCAGCGTCAATGTCTTCTTCTCGGGAGCGGAATCATTCTTCTCGTTCTCGGGAGCGGAAGCCATGGAGTGTGTGTGTGTGTGTGTGTGTGTGTGTGTGTGTGTGTGAGAGAGAGAGAGAGAGAGAGAGACTAGGGTTGTGTATGTATGTGCGTGAGATACTGGGTATATATAGGCGATTGAAGTGTATCCTAATCCGACTTGAATGATGCATGGGAATGTGGTTGGGTTACTGTGTGATTCCCTTCATGGTAATGCAACGCATAGTGACTTTTTGGTAGGCCCAATTCGGTTCACTTTTATGGTCGAACCGTTAATTTTGTAGGGTTGGTTTAGTAGATCATTTATACAAAAAATCAGGTTGATCGGAACTTATAATCAGGATGATCACACCGCATTTGTTATAAAGAATGGTGTTGTTCAATTTTGTGAATCTGTCAGACAAATGTGATTTGATCATGTGAATATCGACATCTAATCAACCTAATTTTTTGCATAGATTATATGTCTGTGGGCCCTATAAAATGAATTGTTCGGGATATGAAGAAAGGCCAATGGTGGCGCTACAATGACCCCAAAATCACATGGTCATGGT